>CM053577.1:123795183-123837843 GCA_028646485.1 Cryptoprocta ferox | reverse complement strand
TATACTTTTTAGACAAAGAGACAATAAATTTGTGGGGAATTGACAGGATAAAGAAAACAGATGTTTGGGAGCCTCAATTACAGAGGAATTCTAAGTAGAATTTGGGCAGAGGTAATAGATTAGAAAAAAAGGTACCAACATTTGTTTCTGTAGCTTTCTTGGCTTTAAAGTCCTTATCTCTATTGATAAGGATGGCTTTTTACTTCTTAGTAGAGGTAGGATATTTTTAGGATGGGAGATTTGTTTCCTGCTTTCACTGGGACAGAGAAGAATCTGAGTGCTCTTGCGCCTGTTTTTTTCTTAAGTAATTTTACTGAAAATAATCAATATGCCAAAGTGGCATCTTTTGGTATAGCCTGCTCTTGGCCCGTACAGTAGAAAATGTGAGAATAAGAGGAAATAAAAGGAAATGTAAAGAAAAGGACAAAGATAGTCTATCGCGATCAATAATGATTGGTCCATGTTTAAGTCCATGTAAGTGAATAAACATAATCCCAGAACTTCTGAATTACTCAATGATGCTGGAGTTATACGCAGGGGTGTTTAAAAATATTAATTTGTTTTTTAAATTTGCTTAGCCAACCTTTAAAAATCAGTCCTTGGGCTTTTTCCTGAAAAAATGGATTATTTACTATTTCCTTGACTATTTTGCTCAGTGAAATTTACGTGTATGCCCAGTGTTTAGACTTACCACAGCAACATTAATGATCAGAAAATTTATGGATAATTCTATATGCAAATGTTACGTTTGTAATCAACACTTTTGATCTTATATTCCATTTTTCACTCATCAAAAAAAATCAGAGAAACCAAAATTATTCCCTTTACAGAAATATTTTGGTGATCCTTCCCTAATGAAATACCTCTTGAGTACATCATAAATTTATTCCGTGTACTTCTTAGGCATACTTTTTAAATAACTCTTCTGAAAAAAGATTTAAAAATGCAGTAATCCCTGATTATTAAAAGAAACATTCAGATTAGAGTCCGGAAGATACTGAGGAAGTAAAGCCCATAAAAATCTCCTGTTTCAGTTCTTAGAACTCATGAATTTTTCTTCTGTCAATTGCAAGTTGTCAATTGCAGCTCAACTTTCTGGAACACAGCCCTCTACTTTGTGTTTAAATAGAGAAAACGTAACACCTGTTAGCTAAATAGTCCTAGTGTATTAGTTTAAGTCTGCCAGCTGCCTTAATCATCTCAAAACAAGTTATGTAACAACCCTTCGGTTCTTTGTCTTTGTAAACCTGCCCGCCCTGCTGGCAATTTGGAGCATGCTTTGTCTTTCTATCAACTCTGTGTCTCCTGGATAGTAATACCCAACACCCCAAATAAACACTTTTGGTTGCTTCACAGCCTCTTTGTCTTGATCAGCATTTATTTTAGAATAAGGGACCGTATCACATAATGCCTGAGTTTCAAAAAATAGAATGTGACTTATACTCATTTTATTATTTTCTCTAGTTAAAGAGCTTAGTTGCTAGGGATTTGGGCATTGAGTGGTAGCAAGTATCTGTGAAGAGTGATAATATTAATTCCCAATATTAGGGAATTGCCACATTCCCACAATGTAAGTCAGCAAATTAAATCAATCCTTATATAGTTTTAGAAAGAAAAAATTGTCTAAATATATAAATGCTTGGATGATAAATCGTAAAAATCATTTTTTCCAGCAAACATGAATCACCTGCATCAATCATTCTGTAGGGCATGTGACCCAAGATTACAAATTTGTAAGATTACTATTTTATTCCCAAGCCTGTTTCTAGCACTCTTTTTTCCATTTCAATTAACGCTGTACCATTTTCACTCTCCCAGAAATGGAGATGGATGCTTAAATGGCTTTAGCTTCTCCCTCCACCTTCCCTATAACACGCTTTATCCCCTTGACTTCACACTTACGATTCTTTGGATGTTTATTCTTGCACTCATCTGCCTGCCCCCTCTTCAAGTTCTCATTTGCTCACACCTTGAATGACTGTGACATCTCTTATCTGTCTCCTCACCTCTGAGCCTCTCTCTTTTTTCTTTCTCTGCATCTATGTCATACACCATGTAGATTAATTTTCTTGAAATATATATTTACCCATTATCCTCTCCTGCTCAAAATCCTACAACTTTCCACTGCACTGAAAGGTGTGTAAATTGTTCATCTTGGCATTCAAGACCCAAGGTGATCTGAATTTCCTTCCAGTTTTCCCATTCACACCTGTTTGTTCTTCAGTGAAATAGAACAACCCACACTCTCCAGAGGACATTTAGTGTGTCTTAAACCTGTGCCAGTAGGATGTTCTCCACAGAGAATGCTTCCCCCACAGATATGGGATCTTTCCTATTTCTTACAGATGTAGGTAATTTCTCCCTTCCCTGACACTCCGTCTACATCCCCTAATAACAGTAAAACTTTGTTGTTTGTGTATGTGCTTTCTTCTTGCAGATGGACTGACTACATGCTCTCTGAAGGTAGGTACTGTTCCATATTCATCATTGTGTGATCCACCATATCTAACAAATGACAGGGCAGAAAAATAAATGATTATTTGTGGAATGGATTGATATATTCTCCTTTAGAAAGAAATTTAAATTTAAAAACTTGCAAATAAAATGATCCCTTAGGTTACAATTATAATTGGTTTATATTTCTTACATTCTACTAGTAAGATAAATGTAAAAAGATGTCATAATAGAGTTTTTAAACCATGTTCCCTAAATCAGGTGTCATTCATTATAACCTTGTACAGATTAGTTAATAGCTTTCAGGCTTTTTGTAAACAAAGTTCTGAAAGTGCTTGTTGCTACTTTTTAAAGTCTTTTGCAACCTAATTGTCACAACTCATAAATTTTCTCAATAAAACGGGGGGGGGGTGAAATAATAACAATGAGAGCAATAAACTTTAAAGGATCCTATTAGTTGCCTTTTTAGAAAGTGACTCATGGTTTCATTTTTCTGCCCTGAGTGAAAAGAAACCTTCTTTAAAAACTTCTTTATCTGGGGTTGCCTGATTGGCTCAGTAGGTTGAGCATATCCCTGGCTCAGGTCATGATCTCACAGTTTGTGGGATCAAGCCCCATGTCGGGCTTTGCACTGACAGCACAGAGCCTACTTAGGATTTTCTATCTCCCTCTCTCTGCCCCTCTCCCCCGCCTTTTCTCTCAAAAATAAGCATTAAAATTAAAAAAAAAAAAACTTCTTTATCTGAACTGTGGTAAAGGCAATCCCTTGCTTTGCAAGGACTATAGACAAGCCCAATGAGAAAGATATATTTTCAAAATTGGGAAAGGTGAATGTAAACCTGAGCTTGACTTTGTTTCCTTTGTGATACAAGCAGGTGTTTAAACATCTTTGAAAGGTGAAAGTTTCCTTTTGCTATTTAAATACTGCGCACTTCAATTACTTCCACTGAACATTTATAGTCTACTGTGAATTATTTCTCTCATCCGTGCTGGTACTGAGAATGCCCTCTTTTAATAAAATCCAATCCACGGTTGCACAAACCTACATAACAGTTGAATTACAAAAGAATTCACCACAGTGTGCCTTCAAATAATTAGTTTTCTGAGTGCATTTAAAGTAGCATGCAATTTATAACTTCTCAGAAACACATTTGTTATGCACAGTTAGGGACACTTGGAGTTGCACGTTAGGTTACATGGAATCTATGTAAAATGAAATGGATGAAAATATTTTTAAATGACACTATAATTCTAGAAGGTATAGGAAAGGCCATGGAAGTTAGGATCTATTGAAATGAAGAGGGAGAGGAAAGTGGACTAATATTTATTGACAGTTGACTTTTCTGGGTGCGATGACATGTTATTAGGGAATCAGTAGACTTATCAGATTAAAACCATAGGCACCTTATCCAGATGCCTTTTCAAAAAATTCAGTGAGCCCAACATCATATGATTATGATATTGGGGTAAAGACTTTGAAGCAATGACTAATTTTTATCATAATCTCTCCCTCTCCTAATGTTCTTCTCAAAACAAACAAACTAATGTAGTAGGGACCATTACCCAGACCTCCTTTCCCTCCCCATTGGAAGATACTGGAACATCCCTTTTAATTGTCATCTGTAACTCTAAAAACTAAGTCCACCAAATACCTACAGCACATCTTTTATCCCAGCTCCTTCTTATCAGAAATTGTACCCACTCTGGGACTCCTGGGTGGCTCAGTTGGTTAAGCATCCGACTTCGGCTCAGGTCATGGTCTCCCGGTTCATGGGTTTGAGCCCCGCATCGGGCTCTGTGCTGACAGCTCAGAGCCTGCAGCCTGCTTCTGATTCTGTGTCTCCCTCTCTCTCTGCCCCTCCCCTGCTCATGCTTTGTCTCTCTGTGTTTCTCAAAAATAAATAAATGTCTAAAAAAATTAAAAAAAGGAATTGTACCACTCTATCTGTGTGTAGCATTGATTTCTGAATAAGCAGCCAAGTTGAGGTGTGATCAGTTATATAGACAGGCTCACTACACTTTCTTATATCTGAAACATCCCTGGAGGCTCTTACAATCTCTCACTGTCATAGACTCTAATCTTTATGGATCTTTAGACTAAAATTAGAAAACATATAATATCGTGATTACCTACAATATGAAATATTTATAAGTATAAGTAAAACTCCATCTTCTTTATCTAAAAAAAAGCACTTGACATTAAAGTACAAGATCAACCACCTTCCCTACAGTGACTTGATTTTTAAGAACTTAACAAATATGGAAAAAAAATTAAAATTTCCACCTAAACTTTTTGAAGTTATACTTCACAACATTAAGCTAATAAATGTAGTTTACTTTCATCTGAGTTGTTGCAGCTCAAACAAACTTGTAATAGCTCACGGTATTGTTCAGTTTTAAAATTTCATGTACTTGGGGCACCCGGATGGCTCAGTCAGTGAAGTGTCAGACTTCGGCTCAGGTCATGATATTCTAGTTCATGAGTTCAAGCCCCACATCAGGCTCTGTGCCGACAGTACAGAGCCTGCTTAGGATCCTCTGTCTCCCTCTCTCTCTGCCCCTCACCACCCTCAAAAATAAATAAATATTTAAAAAAAAAAACTTTTCATGTACTTCCTTGACATCTTTGAGTTTCACAGGGCCCCAAAGGCCTACCCATGAGTTCCCACACTCTTGCCAGATAGGATACCCCTGCCCCCAATGGACAAGGGTACCCACCTAGCAATTTTCCCCAATGGCTAGGTCCACTGCACTCTGCAAGGTCCTCGATCTCATGGGTTTTACTTCTATGCCAGCCCACAAATTATTCAAACAAGACAGTCACAATCACCTTCAGGAAGCAGGGGTCATCTCACCAGCTTCTTAGTACAAAGCCTACACTCCATAGCCCCTTCTGGTTCACTCTTCTGCTGAGGGCAACCTCCCTGTGGTCCCTCATGATAATTAACATTCTCCTTCCCCAGACTGTGAAAATATGGGACTAATGACCTGCTGTTACTCTCATCTGTCCAGTGTTGGATGTTGCATATATGGTCATCCTTGTAATATTTAGGTCAGGGGAGTCCTCCTTCACCAATGGGAGAATAGAAGGGGATCAAAATGCTCTTCTACCAAATTCCGAAGTTGGTAGCTGGACAGATTTAATGTTACACGTCAAGGAAAGGATTTTACACTTCACACCCCTGCCGATGCATGCTCCCAGATGTGGAAGGTGGGGACACTGTAAGGGCAGAACTGAGCTCTGTGCTGCATATGCCTGTAACCAGGCTGCGCAGGACACAGAGATGAGGGGTGATGGGCCAAGAAAGGTCAACACGAGCAGGTGCATCTCTACATTGTTCTGCCACCAATGAAGCTACTGTGGGATAAGTTTTCTCCTTCCATAGAAAATTATACTGGGAGGCTAATGAATATTTGAAACACTCCAGAATTTCTTATTTCCATTCAGGATAAACTGAAGAAAAAATAGTCTGAATGTTTATGGAATCTTTTAAAATGTATCATTTACTCTTTTTTTTAAGTTTATTCATTTTGAAGGGGTGGGGAAGAACACAAATGGGGGAAGGGCAGAGAAAGAGAGGGATAGAGAGAATCCCAAGTCAGTTCCATGCTATCAGCACAGAGCCCAATGCAGGGCTCGAACTAACAAACTGGGAGATCCTGACCAGAGATGAAATCAAGAGTCAGGCGTTTAATTGACTGAGCCACCAGGTGCCCCTACCACTTACTCTTTTAATCTAGGAAACCCAGACAAGGATTCAAAGGTACTTTATGTTAGAGGTAGGAAGTGGGATGAGGTAGAAGACACGGTAGTGTGCATTATTAAGTAATATGACACTGTTAACATTTGGAGCCTAATCCCATTGGGAGACTCAGAGAGACAATGCAGAACATGCATCATAGAGTTATCTCAATCAAGAAAGAGCAAGCTGGGCCATTTATTCATGAATACTGAGAGTCACTGTGATGGCTTCACCAGGAAGGCCCTGATTTTCCACGACTTTTATGCTTCCCACGTAAAGACAACTCTATTTCAAATAGCCCACAGAGCCCCTTCCTCCCCACTCTGTACTGCTTACTCAGCTTTATTTTCTTCATATTTCTTTTCATCATGACGAAAAAAAATTTTTAATTGTCTGAGTCATGCACAAAGAAGGAGGATCTGGAAGACTGGAGATGGTTCACTCTCTACCACTGGTGAACAACCTAGCGCATCACAGGCACACAAGAAAGAATGACTGTCTGAACAAATGAATCTTATTTCCTTGTCCCCAGATATTTGCATGGCTATTCTTTTCTACCATTAGGACTCAGCTGAATATCGCCCAAAGATATCCCTGACCAGAGAATAGGTCCCTCTCCAGATCAGCAGAGTAGAAATATCATATCTGTGTCCTTGGGGTGAGAGAGAATAGAGACAAAGTTATAGCTAATTGTTAAGAGCGAAGGCTAAGGAGTCAGGCCGCCTGAGCTGAATCATTGTTCTGTTGCTTAGGAGCTGCGGGACCTTAGCCAAGACGGCCTCTCTCAGTCCACGTCTGAAATATAGTCGGAATAATAGTGTCCATCTTAGAGGGCCAATGTAAGATTTAAGCAATGTCATAATATATATAATGCAGTCATAATACATTTTCAATATGTATTCCCTATTATTATCAAAATATTTATTTCCTTCCCATCACTTATCATAATTTATAACTCACTCTCTGAGTTATTTTGTCTATGTTTTTGTTTCTTTATACACAGTCTGTTTCTTGCTCTAGACCATAAATTGCATGAGAGTAGGGATCATGTTTGTTTTATATTCCTAGTGCCTAGCACCCACAATAGACGCTCAATGAGTATCTCTTAAATAAATGAATGGGCCAGTCTATCATTTGTCAGTATTTTATATAGGCCAGTAGCTTTCAAACTGCCTCCCATAAAGCTCTTGGAAGTTCAAGGAGATTACACTCTCCACTTTCCACGTAGCAGAGTAAAGGGAAATAGACTAAGTAAGCGAGGTTTCCAGCTATCTGACAGCCATGGGTGTTCAAGAGAGAACCTGCTGTCAGAAGTGTAGTTAGATGGCATATTCTAGCTGCCACACCTTCAGACCTCGCTTCACTGTCCGCTCCAAAGACACGCTCACCCATATTTCTCTCAGCCAATGCTGAGCACATGGGACATACTAGAACAAGGCTATTCCTGCTCTAACATAAAATATTTGCTCTGAGACTCCCCACCTTCCTCCCCAAGACGTTCTCAGTGCTGCAATGCAGTCTGAGTCTCTCCCTACCCAACCTTCCACCCTTCCCTCTCTATTTTCTCATGACTAAGACTGCATCAAGTTCAATGGCTGTCCCCAACTATTCCTGTTCCCTCTCTCCTTTTTCCTTCCTGAGTGTCTGAACTCAAGGTAGAAAGCATGGTAGAGATCAAGTGCCCTTCCGCCTTACTTTCTGTGGGTGCAAGTGTATTATTCTATGAATCAAAATATGCATCTATTCCAAAAGAATTACAATTAGTAGAATTTTCTTGACAATTCTAACCATATGTTGTTTCTTAGGCTAGTTCCCAGTGTTGCTATTAACTATCCATCTCTGCATTGTCATAGGAAATTAGCAGAGAAAAATTAGGGTTGCTTGAAAATTAAATTTTAAACAGAAACTTTTATGTTACCATAGCATTTTCTGTGTTTAAGACTTCTAAAGGTCTAAATCAACTGTGACAATGATAACTAGAACTGCAGCCATCTCAAAAAGCCGCAAATACTTAAAGAAAAGATGGCTCCTCCAAGATAGATGGTCTTTCATTTGAAGGTGTAATAACAAGGGGATAAAAGTCCTCTCACATTACTTTTTACTGTTATCCCCAAATCCAGACCCCCCCAGTAGAATGCTGAGGAACATCAAAGTTATTAAACTAGGAATGTTGCTAATGATATCCAACTGGTCCCCAAAGCACTCATATATCCTTCCTAAATAAAAAACTGACTTATGAAAGAGAGCATAGTCAAATTTCTGTTTGACTGCAAAGCCATTTGACCTTAAAATGAATACTCAGAGCTGCCTGAGTAGACGTATTACAACTCAGGCTGTGAAATTTCACAGTGGGGAAAGAGAATATGCTCCTGTTGAGTGCCCCAAATATATCAGGCTGAAGGTGGGGCCAAAGCAGGCCTCCAGATCCCCAAAGATTAAAAAGCACTGAAAGGAGCAGTGAGGTGATAGCTCAGCAGACACTCCTCAACATCCCTTGTTGGTGCGACTAACTGCCTAGAGGGTGAGATGAGTCCTTCTCTTTCATCATGATCAGCATCATCTTCATAAAAACACTCCTAAAGTCACTCCTCACACATGTGTCACAGGACATTCCACACTGTGTGAGTATTTTCTACATGAGTCTATTTTCTCCACCTGAATATAACTTCCTTGAAAGAAGAAATTGTGTCTAGTCCATATATGTACTCCACCAGACTGGTCAATTATGGCTTCTTCCAAAAATAAATTAATTCACGGGTTGCCTGGGTGGCTCAGTTGGGTGAGCAACCGACTTGAACTTAGGTCAGGATCTCACAGTTCGTGGGTTTGATCTCCGCTTTGGGCTGTTTGCTGTCATCTTAGAGCCTGCTTCAGGTTCCCCTCTCTCTCTCTCTGCCCCTCCCCCTGCAGCTCAAAGAAACATGATAAATGTTTCCTTTGCTTTATCAAGCAAGCAAGGGTTTTCATACATCCCTGATCCACACAGGAAAAGGAACCCCTCATTGCCTTTAGATCAAGAATATTTTATTCTCTGTGCTATCTAACTTGACATTATGTTTTCTAAAACCCAGACTGTTATAGTTCTTATTTTTTAATCCTCCGTTCTCGGTTTTTGTCCTCTTTTCCAGCCCATTACCTTCTCCGTGTCTTAAAGGCTCTTGTTTCACTGTCCCTTAGGTATTGATATTCTTGGGTGATTCCCTGTACCATTTGTTCTCTAGATATTCTCTTGGATGATCTCATCATTCCCAAGACTCTATTTACCACCCACTAGCTATTGAAGCCCAAATGTTTTCCTCCAGATCAGATCTTTCTTATAAGCTTCAGATCTGCTTATTAACGGGCCAGTTGGAAATCTCTGTCTCATCTCATGAGCCCTTCAAACTCAGCAGATGAGCAACAGAGTTCATCATTCTACCAGGTATATTACCTGTTTTCAGAAATAGTGCCAATTCTCTCACCAGTTTATCTAAGCTGAGCACCCTTCCATGATTACTGAGTCCTTCTTCTCATTCACTCACCTATTTACAGTCAAACAGAAAGTTCAGTCCTTACCTACTGATCTTTCTCAAGTCTTACCATTTCTCTTCTTCCCACTACAGCTGTCCTGGTTCAGCCATCGCCACCATGTTGTACACACTCTTCCCCCTCCTTTGTACACACTCTTCCCCCTCCTTCTGCTTGGCTAATTAATGTCAAAGCTACCCTCAGCAAATTCTAAGCAAATAGGCTGACGATTTATGGATTTTGGTTGATTTTTCACACATATTTGTAGAGCTGCCTACTGAAGCTTTTAAATAATTGACGAACCCTGGGGAAAATACATCTATAAATTCAGATCTCCCCACATTTGAAAACTATATTTATTTTCCTTTTCACAAGTATTACAAAGCTGAATAATTTCATGGGTATAGCACCAGACTTGCCTACTGAAACTTTCCAAACTGGTTTACTGGGAGGAAAAGAAAAGAAAAAGAAAAAAATACATATTTTATATTTATATATTATATATTATAATTTATATATTTATTTCTATATTTATATATGTGTGTATATATATACACATATATATATAAGGTTGGTCAAGTTATAATCACTAAAGCTTAGTGATTTATAAGCTAAGGAAAACGTGTGTTCTAGAATGAGGAGGGTAGTTTTCCCTAAGCACAATGATTTAAATGTAACAAGCCACATATCACATTTCTTCTATTACATTTTCATCCCTAAAACCTGAAAGATCTCTGGTCAGCTGTTGGCCACTGGATGTTTCTATTAGAATCAAGTTTCTGTTTGATGAATGCTTTCATGGCTTGCATAACATTAGTCTACACTGGCAACGGATTTTCTACATCTAGTTACAAATCAATAATGAAGTATAGTAATATATGAATACCACAGAGCAATTTACTTTTTTTTCTCATGGGCTAAAAGTTAGCAGTGAGAATATAACAAAGTCTACATTCAAATTTCTCTCAGGAAAGCTTCTGGAAAATCCATGAGAATGGCCTGAATTATATTTTTCTGGTTTTGAGGCCAACTTTGGTAGTTCTAATGACTACAAAATTGTTGAGAATATCTGAAGCAACTACTATGAAAAAAATTAAAATTCAACTTCTTTTGTAAATATATGGTAGGCAACACTTTTCAGAGACAAAGGTAATGTGAAGAAGTTGAACATTTCTCTGAGAACATTGGGAGCTGTCACCAGATATGGGTGCCACCTTCTCCCTTCAGAAGCTTCTCAGTGTCTAAGGACACATTTCACTGTGGGCCTGGGGCCATTCCACACTGGCCAGAGTGATCCCATTAGAAGTATTAATCCTAACCCGTTGAGGACAACAAGTCCTAGCAAAGAAGCTGCTGGGCGCACTTGGTTTATGCTTTCTTAGTTTGTCTTCACTTCTGAATTCGGATGTTAAGTTCTATCCCTTAATTTGATAAATCTGAAATTCCTAGTTATAAATCTGGCTCAATATTTTAGAGTAACATTTACAACTCACTTTGCCTTTTTCTCCTTCCAGTTTTAGTCTTTATACCTGCCCTGTTGTCATAAACCCGTTTCCTGAATCCCATATCATTTAAAACATCTATAATACTTTGGTACTCAACTTTAATCTTTAAAGACAGCACTGTTCCAAAAAAGGTGGGATTTCTGGGATTAGAACACTCGATTAGGCCAAGCTAGAAAACAAAGAGATGGTTTATCTTGCTGTTTACTACCATGAATGGGATATTCTTAAATCCTTATTGCTCTATTTCCCTATAATGATTCACTTTTTCACATTCCTCCTCCTCACCCCACTCCACCTGCTACTCTAGACAGTTAGCTTCTCTAACACAAAGAGCAAGTCACGTTTTTCTATGCATCTGACTGAGCAGGGTATGTAAGATTTTGTAGTTTTTTTCAAATTGCCATTCTTGAACATGCAATGTCATGGAAATGTGTCCCCACACAAATAGAGGAGTGGCTGAATGAATTTTAACATGAGAATGAATATGCTGTACAAGATTAAAATTTGAAATTCTGAAATTGCTCTTTGTAATGTTTCATCAACCAGCTAAAAGAATATTTTGATGGAAATTTTTATTGGGGAAATATATATGCTATATGAGAATGAAAGGAATGCATAAAGGCTTTATTTTATAGCATCTAATTTTGGCTAATCTTTCAGAATAATCATAAATCAAGGCAAGCTATCAGATAAGATCTGTATAAAATGTCTGTCAAAGAAAGTGTATCTGAATGCTGATAAAAAGAAAATATACCTGTTAAAATATTTGTTTTGCAATATTTATACACTCTAACATAAGAACTTAGAATTGATACTGTCTACTCTTGTGTATCTAACAGAATTTTCTCAGACTTCACTAGGCGCCTTGATAACTGAAGTATTTTCTCAGTTAAAAATGTTGAGGTCTTTACAACTCAGCCACAAAACACAAAGAAGCTAATCTTTTAAAAATGGGCAAAGGGCTTAAATAGCCATTTCTCCCAAGAGGATCTATACGTAGTTGAAAAGCACATGAAAAGACATTCAACATCAATCGTCAAAGAAATGCAACTCAAAACCACAATGAAATACCACTTCCCACACATTAGGGTGGTTACTATCAAAATAACGAATATTGTGTGATGTACCTACAGTCATCCGATTCCCAGAGACAGAGAGTAGAAGAGGATCGCCAGGAGCTGGGGGAGGGGGCATTGGGAGTCATTGTTTCATGGGTACAGAGCTTTGCGTGGGAACGATGGAAGGGTTCTAGAGATGGACAGAGGTAATAGTTGCACAACACTGTGACTGTACATAATGCCACTGGACACTACACTTAAAAATGCTTAAACTGGTAAATTTTATATTACGTATATTTTAGCCTAATTTAAACATTTTTTCATTGTGAAATTTTAAGGTCTACAGAGGACAATTATTTTCAAATTTGTTAATCATGAAACACTAAGATTTCTAGAGACTGAATACTACGTGCCAAGCACTAAGGACCTTTACACATATTAGCGTTCTTCTTTCTAACAGCTGTCCAGGGACAGACACTGATCTTATCCACAGTCGGTAGATAATGAAACAGACATGAAGAGGTTAAGAATTTGCCCAAGAAGATGCCTCTCCCGGGTAGTAAGCCTGGGATTCAAATGTGAGCAGTCTGGTTCAGCAGTGGACACTCAGCATTGTTACCTTTTCCAATATGAGTGTGTAAGATCATTACCCAACATCACACATGTATTATCCATGTCATTATTTCATTTATACCGTTATTTGTAGTTTTAACGAGCAACAGCAAAAAAGAATCAAAGAAAAAAATCGTAGTTTCTTTAACAGTCATGTGAACAGGGGACAGAGTGGCTCCTGTCAAGCCAATCTCAATATCCCAATATATAATCAACAATAGAGGCTTTAGCCTTGTAAAGAATTTTCACAAGGAAAATATAATTCAGTTTTGCATCTTGTAAATTATGCGTTATGAGCATCATAGAATAATGTTATTACTATTAATGTGACAAATTATAATTGCAGACTCTTCTGGCTTTCTAAGGTATGGCTTCATCTATTGTCTCTAACTTTATCCTCAGTGCAACCTTGTACAAATGAAGACAAGGGTATTAAGCAATTTGCTTAATGGCAGATCTGGGAATAAGTTCCGGATTCTCTTGGGTGTGTTCAATAATTACTTGTTTATAAACTGACCTCTTGGGATTCTCTGAGAGAAAAAAATGCTATGAATCTTAGGCCAGCTCATAGACTCCCTTATGTCAATTTAAGTTAAAACAAAGTTACCCATTTAAAACATTTTTTGATTATGTGATAATTTTATTCATAAGATATCCCCAATTATTGCAACCAAATTAACTGAAAAATTCCATCTTGACTCGCCCCTTCAAAGCTCAAATTTTGAATGTGTTACAGTCATCTGTGGCACAAATAAGCTGTAACCATAGAATATGTCAAATATAGGCATCAATTTTATTAAAATTTAAAAGCAGAGGTGAAATATGAATTAAGAATAAAAAGTAGGAAAGTATTTATTTTTTTAAAATAAGAGCCAGATGTAATGATGACTGATAAAAATGAAGAAGATATATAATAAAAATTCTCAATACTTATTATAGAATCTGAGAAATGAAAACAAGAGAAAGCCATATGTGGTGACATAGAAGGAAGGCCATTTATAAAAGCCACTGAAAGATCTAAAAACCAGAAAAGATAACTTCGATATATGTAATGAAATGGATATTGAAAAGCCAGTAAAATCGATGTGTGTATGAATTGTTTTTGTTTTTATTTTTTGAGAGAGATAGAGGGCAGGGGGAGAGTGGCAGAAGGAGACAGAGAGAGGGAGAGAGAGAGAGAGTCAGAGAGAGAGAGAGAGAGAGAGAGAGAGAGAGAATCTTAAGCAGGCTCCACACCCAGCACAGAGCCCAATGCAGGGCTCAATTTCACAAACCTGGGATCATGACATGAGCCGAAATCAAGAGTCAGACACCCAACCGACTGAGTCACCCAGATGCCCCAATGTGTGTATGAATTTTATACATGAGTTTAGAAATTAATTTCTAAGCCAGAATTTCAGCAGATATAGAAAATGGAGGCAGGATTAGAACTCTCACAGGTTTTCTGTATCTAAATCTGTAGTCACAGAGTTCCAAATTGTATCATTTTTAATAATTCAAGGCAGTTAAGAGCCAGGTATACGAATTGATTAGCACCAAATCACACAGTTAGACTGAATATAAAATTCATGTAGACTCACTCTAACATTTTCAGGGCCTGGCAAAGAGGACAAAGGGGCCACACACATTATACCACAAACCACACCTGCACCCCTCCCCACCGCGTCCTGGAGTCCTGGTCTTCCCCTTTCTCTTCCCTTTCTGGGCTCCTTCCTGCTCCATAAGGGGCCACACATACCATACACCCCCACAGACATGCACACATCTACACACGCATTTGTGCACACCTCAGCCTGCAAGTCCAAGGTCTGCCCAAGCACTCTTCCTCAAACCCTCACCTCTTGTGCGCCCCTCAGACTGAGAAGTGAGCCATTTGGTATGCCAGCTGGGAAGGCAGGGCTGGTGGAAGATGCCAAGGCAGTTCCTGAAATTTAGGGACTCGGTAGGTAGGGAATTCAGGGTTTCAGGTGTCTGGATCCAGGTACAGAAGCTGGGGCTTAGGCTCTGTGGGACCTCCCCTTGTCCCCAGGGATTCCTCCTGAGGAGTATGGTTAGAGTAAGCTAAGCAGGACCTCTGAATCATGTTCACTTAGTTGGGGGCCTTCCATTCCTAAGTCAGAATGGCACTTTTTAGTGAATCCCTTACATTTAGGGGTGCCTGGGTGCTTCAGTCAGTTAAGCATCCGACTTTGGCTCAGGTCATGATCTCACAGTTCGTAGCTTCGAGCCCCGCATTGGGCTCTGTGTTGACACCTCAAAGCCTGGAGCCTGCTTCAGATTCTGTGTCTCCCTTTCTCTCTGACCCTCCCTGCTTGTACTCTGTCTCTCTCTCTCAAAAATAAATGAACATTAAAGAAAATAAATCCCTTGCATTTATATGGTGTTCATGCTAAACAAAGCAATCTCGTTATCCTATTTGATCCTCCCAGGACCCCCCATGATATAGAAAAGGCAAGTGTCATTGAGAAAACTAAGAAACAGAGATAACTACTCAATGTCCCAAAGTTAGAAGGAAACGGAACTCAAGTTGCATACCTACTTCCATTCTGTTTCCATTACTTCTGGTCAGTAACCACTCACTGAGCCATTCTTTACTGAGTGAGAGACACCATGCTGGACCATAACCAGAACTCAGGCAACTGAATATCTGCCTGGTTTCCTGAGTTCTAGAGCCTCAAAATCCAAGATCAAGGTGTCTGCAGATTCGGTTTCTGATGACAGTTCTCTTCTTGGCTTGAAGACAGCTGCTCTCTCACTTCCTCATGAGGCCTCTCCTCAGAACATGACTGCAGACAGAGGGCTCTCCGGTGTCTCTTCTTAGAAGGACACTAATTCTATGGGACCACAGCCCCCCACCCTTATGACTTCATCTAACTTACCACCTCCTCACAGGCCTTATCTCCAAATCTCCAAAGACTGCATGATATACCTAGAGCAGTCATATTCATAGATTGGAGGTTAGGACTTCAACCTATTAATTTTGGGGAACACAAGCATTTCATCCATAGCATTAATCCAGATATAAGACATGTTTCTATGCAAAAGTAATACCCACCAAGTCGTTCCTCCCCCTAGTTTGCAGAGTCTCATTATAGTTGATGGAATTCCACAAACTTGTGATTGCATTGTCTGTGATGGAGCACTTGACGAGCTTTACATTCTAGATGGATCTACATATAATTGCAAAAATGTGCCGAGTGTGGTCTGGTGATAGAGCTCACAGCATGGCATGGCAGTCTGTCCCTTCTGTTGCAAAATCTAGCTCCAGAACCCCTCACCTCTGTCCACTAGCCATACAGGGACTTTCCTCCTTATGTGTCCGCCTTAGCAAAGGGCTAGAGGA
Source organism: Cryptoprocta ferox (assembly GCA_028646485.1). Taxonomy (NCBI): domain Eukaryota; kingdom Metazoa; phylum Chordata; class Mammalia; order Carnivora; family Eupleridae; genus Cryptoprocta; species Cryptoprocta ferox. The sequence goes on along the minus strand of CM053577.1, from coordinate 123,821,621 downwards.
GGTTAAGTTGACCAGCAATTCTTCCTAGTGGTAAATATACTTGAAATGATGCTCTCTACACCATTTTGTACTCAGTCACATTTAATCATTATTTACTTATTATACTCAGCAAATATTTATTGTACCAGGAGTCTGCCAGGTGCAAATGGAGAAGGAAACCAAGGCGGACCCTGCCTCCAGGAAGCTCAGAGTCCATTGATTACATTGAAAGTATTTTCCTATGCCTTGGAGAGCTTTTCAACCATGATACTGTTATGCCTGCATAGTCAGACTATATGAAACTTTTTTCCCTAATGTTAGATGATGTTTATAATAACGAGGTAGCTATGATAGATAACGTGGTCCACACTTTTTGCTATTTTCTTACAAGAGAGTCTAGGATCTTCCCTAATTTTAGGTTTTGATATGTATTAGTACTGCCATCAATGGAAGTAATTTTTAACTGACACAGATAATATATTTTAAATGTTTGTATAATGCCGAATATCTTTCTTTTACTTGCACAAAAGAGAGATAACATGGCCAAGTATATAATTGTTGAGGCAGGATATTTTCTTCTCAGTTTTCAATGGCTGATTTCCCTATCATTAACCTTTTAGCTTTGCAGAGAAGATATCCGAAATGTACTTAAAAACGATTCTCCCCACCTTGAAGGGAATTGTTTTTATTAACATTGGACCACGCTCGCTTTTTCAGTCCAGGTGCCTCATCTTTATAGTCATCAAGGCCTCTTCCCAAATCCCAGTAAGAGGATCGCTGCTAGTCTTGTTTACTACTTGTTACTTGTTTACCTTTTTTTCACTTTTTTGTTTGCTTGTTTATTTGTTTCATTTTGTCTTTTGTTTTGCTTTCGTCAATTGTGATCTTCCCCTATCCTCTTAGGAACTTGGAAAGGTTTATACCAGGGGCTTCTAGCTGTGTGCTAGTTTAAACCTGATAAATATAAAATTGTAATTAGAAAGTCCATTCCTAGAGATAACCTTTGACCACTGGAACTGGACAAAGCCTGTCAACTTCAATCGACCATGTTAAATTAGTTACAGGATGTGTGAACAAAGGTCATGCCAAAAACCATCCAAAATCAGATCTACATGCACAGGACCTCCTGTGTTTCAATGATCACCAGGCCCACAAAGCTAGTAGCTTATGATAAAAGTAATAGAAATATGTTTCTTCCTAAGGATTTACTCTTGTCTGGTTTGGAAGAGAACCCTGCCTATCACTTCATACCATATTGTAACCACTTTACAGTTATGCCAGTTGTTATAGGAAGAGTAAGGCTCAATGATAATCTAGTGAACTAGCCCTTTAACCCCTCTCCCCCACACACGTACACAAGCACACATATACAAGTGGATGCGCACATGTGCACACACAAACACTGCTGTTTGGGAGAGCAAACTACAGAGTTAATCACAAGCTCATCAAACAAGGGCAGGGTTATTAGCACATTGAATCCATTGCAGAGCCTACTCCCATTAGCACGCCCCCAAGAAAACAAATGGAAGAATGTCCTTAACAGGAAATGTAAATTGCACCAACTCTTGCCACAAGAGAAGCCTGACAACATTATGAGTCACACCAGCAAAGTTTGTCATTATGATTAAGTATTTCTTCAACGATTAAAACAGGCCCAAATGAAGAAAAAAAATAAACAATAGCATCTATCTTTATATTATGTGAGAAAGCACACAGAGAAAGAGTGCAACACCATAAATAGCATTTTTCCATTCAAGTTTGCATCTGTATTCCCGAAACCCATTTAGAAAACAATAGGACAGGGCACCCGGAGAATAAAGGATCATTTTCCATTAGACATTAGCGTGTGACTACTTAGTAATATAATTGAAAGCATGTGTGTAGCACAGGGCCAGGGTCCTGTGGGCCAGGAGATTCTGTCAAAATGATATGGAATGTTTCATATCTGTTTTTACTTTCCAATAGTATAAGAAGTTCAACATCTGATCATTCAAGTAATGTTTGTTAACAATTATTTTTAGTGATCAGCGAAGGAATGACCGTGTCTTACCTAATGCATAGTGTGGCAAAAGTATAGCATCTTACGTTTATAAATGATACTGTACTGTTCCTTCAACTTTATTTCTCTTTTATTTTTCTATTTTTTTTAATTCCCAGAGCTAAAGGTCAGGAAGTGGTTAGAGTCACACAGGCAAAAGTAAGAGGAATGTCAAATTACTGACATCGCAAAACTTTCTGAAAGAATAGCCTTTTATGTTGAAACTTTGCATGGGTCTTCCACCAACCACATAAAAGAATAAATATCTGCCACTTCTGGCCCTGATGTGTCACAGAGCCCATTACAAACAAGCGCGGTAACGTTTTGAAGGGTACCAGTTCTTAGCACAGTACCTGGCTAAGGTACTGTGGACGATACTGAAAAGTTCTTAAATGAATGTTAACTGATCCATTACTTTTCTTTTGGAAGCTTCTATTCAACAGGAGAATTTAATTCATTATCCAAAAAGACTTTTATTAAGATCGCTTCTGTGCAATGTGTTTTCTTTCTGGCTATGCACCCCCTCCCCTTAATTTTTCCAATGACACAAACCAGATTGTCTAACATCATAGATCCTTCTAATTTGTATTAGTGTCCTATTGTATACATTAATAAAGGCATATTATCTGCCCGTAGCCCTGAATTTTTGCTGTGGAAAGTGTGCCAATCTCATTTAAAGTCTTTTAACCTATTCACTTCGTGGTAGTAGCAGTAGCAGGGCCTTCTGGGCTTTGTAACATAATAGCGCCCCTTTATCACGCTGAATGGTTTATTAGAACCTGCTTGTACCGATGATTTAGTTTTACCATGGTGAGGCCACCACTCCAGGGCTTTCTACTCTGTTTGGGGACTCTTCTGTCATTTTAATGTTTAGGGGTTTGTTTGTTTTGTTGTGAAATGGGCTTTCATTTAATTTCACCATTATTTACATTATTTATTATCGGGAGACAAATCGAAGACTAGGGGGTTGAGAACAGTGCACTGTAGTTCGGCATCGCTCAGAAGTCTGCGACATGCCAACATCCCTGAGAATATTCAGTCCCTCTGAACTCATCATACACACGCTGGCCCAAATTTATACTGCTGTTTCGACTTACAGAAGCAAATAGAAAAATAATATGTAACCTCCTTCAAAACCTGGAATCCAACTGTTGTATCACACTTGATGGAGTTTCAGACTCTGCTGAATTTCCTTTGTCTTTTTCTTGTCTAGTTCCAGCAGCTGAGTATGATAAGGGCCAGAAAACATCAGCTGGGTTTTCCCAACATTAGTTGGGACCTAGGGCACTGGTACCCAAACCCAAGAGACAGTAAGCCTTGCTCCAATTTCTTCATTCTGTCTTCTGACTCCATCTAAAGGCCTGGAATTCTGCCTTGAGCTCTCTTCTAAGCCTGCTGAGCTTCTCTGCCTTGTACTTCTATCTCCCTCTAGAACAAGAAACCCTAGATGGAACCTTAGCCCACAGGACTGGACACCAGTAGGCTCAACCCCCTCTTGGCATTAACTCTCTCTAGTTTATTTTGTGAACCTAGCAAACAAGTTTGCTCGATAAGGTTCACCCTTCAAGACCTGAGATATCATGACGAACCTAATGACAGAAAACAAATTTTGAGGGGAAAAGGCTTATTTTTCCAGAAAAATATAATTTTCATAAATGAAACATATTATCCCTGTGATACATCACTGAATTGATGTTACATCTGGAAAAAGGGAACATCATATTCTAAATTGAATTGCATAAGATTAGTATTAATTGACAGATCTTGACTTCCATTCAACCACAAGCATCAGAAATACCTTTGATTTTTTTCAAGCTGCTTCTGAAATCAGACAGAAGAGAAGCATTTTTTTTTAAATAGTAATTTAAGGGTCAGTCAGTATAACTAACAAAAGCCTCGTCACTTTTAAATCGACCAGCGAAACCCAAAGACTAAAATCATGCCTCCCTTCATTCTTAACATCAGCAGTGAGGTGAGGGATTTAATTAGGAGTGAAATGCAATGATCGAGAACATACGGAAAGAAACAATGCTTTTAATGTAGTTCATGGTAAAAAATGAAATACCTATAAAAGTAGTTCCCTCGCAACCTTGCTACAGACCAGGTTGATTTGGAGTTGTCAGCCTATAACAGACCTTGAAATGGTGAAATTCTTTGCTATCTGGCCTTGCAGACCACCCTATTCCATTGTGGATCAGCAAAGAACAAAGAAAATCAGTGGGGCTAATTCTTCCAAATGTAGGCAGCCTGCAAAGCAAAGATACACTTGCTAGCGACACATCCAAACGAACTCCGTCCAAAGTCAAACCTCTGCATTTGTAGACCTTTTCTGGATTAAAAAAAAAAAAAAAAAAAAAAAAAAAAAAAAAAAAAAAAACACTAATGAATAAATTCCATGACTACTTTGTTTCTGGTATGCAAATTTTCTTTGGCAAGTTCTGTATAACAAAAATCTCATTGAATTTAATAAAACTGATGCAACAGCCAAAAGTTAATACCACATTTAGATGCCAAATGCTACAATCACCATTATTGTTTGATTGACTTCAGAAAATAGCTCACAAAATATCTTTGATCTCTTGTTCAGTTTCTGGGAATTTCAAAAGAATTCCAGTTAATGGCCTAATAGCATGCATTTACCGTTACTTGCTTTTTTTTTTTTTTTTTTTTCAGCGCTGGAAAATACTAAAGTCATTGGCATTTATTTGAACTGTTCCACAAATGATTTTTCTCCCAATATGGGCTGACTACAGTCTGGAGTTCCATGCATTCTTTTAAAAGCTGAGTTGTTTAATAAAACAATAGGGTCAAAACACCTGATTCTCTGAACTCCATGATCACCTCATTCCAAGTCATAACCCCACTGAGAGTAAATAGCCTCCAATAGTGAGAATCCAGGAAGGGTGCTGAAACATCTCTCGTTCTTTGCTCACTAGATCTTGACCCGAAACATAAGTTAAATGTAACGAGTCAAAACAACAGAAGTATTTCTGCTTTCTCATGTACAGCTTCCAATTTGTCTTTGGCCAGGGCTGAAAAGACAAAGCAAACAAGCAAACACTTCACACTGATTTTTAAGACAAATAAAGCCATATCTCACTTCCTAATAAAACAGATTCATCTAGATTCTGTAATGTCAAGCAAGAGGATTTTCTTGCTGGAGATAGCATCAGCTATTATGATGCTAACTATGTATTAAAACGAGGCTTTCCATGGTTTCCCAAGATTTCAGTGAAGGTGACCTGGATTTTAGAGAGATGTGTAATTCTAAGTAACAGAAATGTATCAATTTCTAGTCCTGTCTATTCCTAACATCTAGCAGGATGCCTAGCCTGCAATAGGTACTTAGTTAATATTTGATAAATGAATAAGCACATAAATGAATCAATGAATAAATACTTAGGTTGTAAACTATTAAGTGGTGGACAGCTTTTTACAAATTTGAATCTTTGAAAAGAACTTCCTGCCAATGCAGAAATATGATCTCAAAATATTTAATGTGGGGGTGAATTGAAAATGGGCTTACCTAAACAAGCCCATGAAAAAGAAAATTTCAGGGAGGAATCTAACCATGGATAACAAGATTTCTGCCTCAGGTGTTTAAAATTATCCTACATAATAATGTATTTGAGGGCACCTGGGTGGCTCAGTCAGTTAAGCTTCCTACTCTTGGTTTCAGCTCAGGTCATAATCTCGAGGTTCTTCAGTTCAAGCCCAACATTGGGCTCTCCATTGACAATGCAGAGCCTGCTTGGGATTCTCTCTCTCTCTCTCTCTCTCTCTCTCTCTCTCTCTCTCTCTCCTTTTCTCTGTGCCCCTCCCGCATCTCTCTCTCTCTCAAAATAGACGGATAAACCTTAAAAAAATTAATTAATTAATTAAAATAAAGTATTTGGGTCCCATTTTTAGCATTTTTAAAGCACGGTAGGTCTCATACACCAATGACTCATAATTTATTTTAATACTTTCTGTATGGCTGTAGGAGGGATAAAATAAGAGGAAGCTTTGCGTTCAGCTCATTATATTAATATAAGGAAGACAATCAATGGGAAGACAGAAAGAAGATTTCAGCCTTCCAGGATCCCTAGAAAATTATCATTGCCATCGCCACCACATCTTCTCATACCACCAGAAGGGTCCGTCTGCACTACCTTTCCATCCTATCCTGAGGGGGGAAAAAAAACCCACGCAACAGTATTCTACGTGAAGAAGAGAATTGGTGTCAAAACTGTAGAAATAAAAAAATAACAGTTAAGAATTAGTTATGAATATAGTTAGGGATCTGGAGGCGAAGCATATGTAAGGGTGTTGATTTTAGAGGCTGACCACCCTTCGTTTTACCACTCAGGCTACCACTTTATAGTTGTGTGATCTTGGACAAGCTATTTGATCTCTAAGATGTTGTTTTCTCATCTTTAAAGTGGGCATATACTATCACCTCCATAAGGTTGTTTGGAACGTTAAAGAGTTCGGGACCTAGTAAATACGAAATGTGTACACTTCCTGCATACATATATATATGTCCGTGTCTAGGCTGCTTTGATTAATTAAAAGATCCATTTTCCTAAAATTTGTATTCTTGTATTATTTAGAATTTCAATACAGATTAATATTCCCTAATTAAAATATGCCTGATGAGAAACACAAAGTTATCTGGCTAAATGTAGATGTTATTCATAAAATGAATGTCTACTTTCATCAGTATATATATATATATACTGATACCAATATATCTATAGACCACAGCATAACATTTAAAATATTTTAAATCAACGATATGGACTTCCCATATTATATTTTATTTTTACCTAGCCTAACATGTTATGATTAATTCTGAGCACCTATAACATAATCTTAAACTCTAATGTGTCAAGTCAGAAAAATGAAGGACTTTTTTTCAAACCCAGCCTTTCATAATTTAAAATGTAACCTTTTGGTTTACATGATGCCTTCAAGCAGTGACATGGATGTTGACGACATTAATATCACTATTTCTGTCACTAAAATCTATAGCAAATACATTAGCAGCTACAAACGGAGGTAGTTTTTCAGAAAGCTTGCTAATTGTGTTGCTGCTGTAAACTTCATTTTGTGGTGCTCATATATAAAAGCCCAGAGCCGAAAAGAAAGCATGAATCCTGAGATGATATGTAAACAAGTTGGTAGCTACTTTTAAGTCAATATACATTTGTGTTTCAATGACATAATGCGTTCTCATTACTGATATCATGAAATGATATTTTCCAAATGGTGTTTGGAGAGAAAAAAGCTATCTGTTTGAGACAGAACAATTTACCCAAAGTCCTCCAGTAAAACCAGGACCTCATACCTAGAAGAGAAGATGCTCCCAGATGCTGAATCTAGGGTTAACTCAACCTTATTCCATCGGCATATGGCAAGATCTATCTCCAGTCTACCAATGCCCCCTCAGGACGAAGAAATGCCCTGTGTTCAGCAAGCAAGTTCTTATTGATGAAATTAGGGAATATGCTAAGTTCATGGCCTATGAGAGGGGTGAAGCTGGGATCCAGACACCAGCAGCCCTGCCTGCATGACCCACATCCCAAACACCACACAGCAATGCCTTCCCGTCAAAGGACAAACTGACTCACCTGACATTTCTGGTTAATTGAGGAAATGTGATTTTTCAATTCTGAGCAATTAATAATGAAAAACAATCACTTTGTTTTCTATCATAAGAATAAGAACAATGATCATATCTCCACTCCCCTATTTTGCTCTTTTTTTAAATAATGGGATTAAAAATGAAAAATCACTTTCCTTACTCCATCTACAGTGAAACCCAGATGTTTAGACCCAGAAAGAATCTCTTCTACTCCTTACTCTCTTTCTCACTCTGTCTATGGTGGGGGGGGGGAGTAAGGTAGGGAGATGATAAGCATTATGAGGGCCCCTTTCAAAGTCATTTATTGGTTGGTGGTCCAAGATGTCTGGCTCCCAGACTCCAGCTCATTCCACTGCCTGTTTTAGCAGGGTGTCCCAAGTATGTACATTTCTTAAAGCCAGTGTTCCCTGTGCACCTTCAGTGAAAAAAATAAAGACAGTATTCATTAGATTTCATTGCCTTAGTTATTATTCAAGTAGTCAAAGAATAAAGACATTTTGTTTAAAGCAGCATGCTACACCATTGGGCAATGGCCATAAATTCAACATTCTTCTAAGAATTAATCTAAGAATAGGAAAGGACAGACATGCTTTCATTTGCTAGTACAGCCGTACCGTTGAAAGAAGAAACTCTCCAAACAAAACAAGTTATTGGCAGTTAAATGTGGGGTTTCCCCATCAATTTTAACATCAAATACCATATCAGGAAGCCCCAACTGCCAGTGTCAGGCATACAAAAGGATTCATAAATGGGGTGTTACAATTTGCCTTTCTTAATGACTCTCTTCTTCCTTTTATATTCTGATCTTTGTAACTGTCTACACAACAAACTATAATCTGAATTTTATATATTTGACTTTGTGATTAACTTGATTCATGTGGAACTTAAAAATGGAAGTATATCATATAACCTATAAGGAATCACTCATGGTTCCTAAGGTTATTTAAATAATACTAATTCTAAATCCCCACATATTAAGATTTGCCCTAAGGTGGTAACTGAAAAATTAAGAAAAAAGAAAATGACTCATGAATAATTGGAAATTTTATATTTAAGATGTAGAACTTAACAGTAGAGACTTTGTCCTTACCAGCAATGTTTCTTTTACTTCAAGCAAGTAAAATCAGAGTTTGCTAAACATCATATTTTATTCATCTCCTGTCTCTATTGAAACAAAGGGGAAGGGTATTTGAGGTTAATACCGTTTTTGGAAAAAAGGGTTCGCTTTTATTTTGAATTAAGATGCATTACAAAAATGACACAAAAAATAAGAAATCACCAAAAATCATGCAATGTAACCTTAGAAGCAATAATGGAATATCTTGATAGATCTGTATTTTTCATGAATACCAATTAGAATATTTTATTGTATTCCATCCTTACTATTGATTAGCCATCTGTGTTGGTTCCTTACAACTGTACATTGGATTGTATTTTACAATGGCTTGTACCATTTAGGTCATAAATCAGCGTGTGAGAAAATGGGTGTCAAATGGGCATCATAGACATTTTGGTCTCATGGCAAGAACATAAGTTTGGACCTCTCACTGACTCTCATCAAATGTTTGATCACAGCCAGGTGGCTTCACTGCTTTGAGCCTCGGCTCCCTCTTCTGTATAGAGAGGAGGTAGTATAATCTATTGCATGTGCTTATTTTAGTAAGAATTAAAAGACCACAGGGCTGGTGTTCAACCCTGGCACTTTTATTATTACCTAATCCTCCCCCCCCTCTTTTTTTTTTTTTTTTGACACGGGAATATCTGAGTACCAGGGGAAGAGATGCCGAAGCAAAGGTCATAGGCTTTTAGGTCAGTCAGTCAGGTGACTAGACCACCCCTGGGTAGTTAGCATTCTTTGTTTCGAATATGCCTTTATGCCAGGCTTTATGCTTCTGTTTTATGGAGGGGTTGGGAGGCGGGGAGGATCTTTCAATATTAAAAAGGGATTTGATTGCTACTCTTGATAGCCGAGTACCTAAAAGAGAGGGACAGTAATCTTCTGGGGACTGACAAGAACATGAGACCTAAACTATCTCATCACGTTGCTTCTGCTCATTTCATGTCATGGCTTAAGTCCAGAAGGCTGTCCACTGATTTGTTATCAATAGGGAACATTATGGCCACCACGGGGGGGGGGGGGATGACTTGGTTGAGGGGGATAGAGCAGAGAACAAAGTAAGAGCTTAATTATTGACACACTTGGATGAGGCAGGAAGACTGTATTTGTAGACCAGGAGCACTCAAGGCAGCCCACTGAGTCACATGTTGTTGGTGTAGACCCCTCCCACCTCTCTTTCTCAACTCTTTCCCTAACATCTTAATTTCTCTTCTGGTTCCCCAGCTGATGCCTCAGGGGGATAGAGGTCGGGATCCTCTTACACTGCTCTCTGCCGCCTCACTTTGTCTTACCTATTCTTCTAGAACACTTCCATTCCTTCCTTGCAGCTCACTTTAGATATTAGAAGGCACCTAATTCATTCACATTAAGGTAAATGACTGATTATTCACTTTTAATCTCCCGTGGCACATGTGCTTAGAAATCCAAATAAATCTCTAATGGATCACATTCCAGGCAACGCGACAGGGGATATGTTTTCAAGCGGTGTCTCTTCTCCACTTTGAAAAATGGGGAGCACAATGAGTCCAGACAAGCTAACTTCACACGTAAGACGTGATTGCTGTGGCACCTCTAAGTGGGAAGTTATCTTCTAGCCGTGCTCCCACAGGAAGGCCGGTCTCTTTATTTACAAAACTCCTAAGGCTCATGGGATTTGCTTTCTTATTATAGCTCATTAAAGCTTTGGTTTCATAAAAAAAAAAATGCCTTCCAGCATTCATTTCTCTGCTGGTAGCTCTTTAAGGATTCTACTCTCCCTTCTGAGTGTTGCTCGTTCCACATGGATTTCCAGAGTACCCTTCATTCACCCACTAACCCTGACTCCCTTCCCGACAGCTGGCCTGCAATTTGTTGTGAGAGTTCCCTAAGTCAGAGCTGGCTCACTTCGCTGTTGTTAATTTATACTGCCACAGGTATATTTCTGAGCAATTTCATAAGTGTAGTAGAATCCACTATACACCAAACAAGTTGTTTCACCAAATTCTATTCACTGGATTGCCTTCTACTGGGGACACCGGTGATTACTCTCAGGATATGCAATAGTGAATGTGGGCATCCCTGCAAAACCAGAAAAATCAGTTTGACACCTGTGTTTCTCTTTAACTTCCTACAGTGATCTTTGGCTGAGAGCCAATGACAAAGAATGTTTTTAAAAAGCTATGATTTTGGGGGCCCCTGGGTGGCTCACTCGGTTGGGCATCTGACTTTGGCTCAGGTCATGGTCTATCTCACAGTTCACCAGTTTGAACTTCATGCCAGGCTCTGTGCTGACAGCTCAGCACTTTATCATATGATAAAGTATACCTTTAAGATTTATAAGGATACTTCTACTTATTAAAAGTATACTTAAGGGGGCCTGGGTGGCTCAGTCAGTTGAGCACTCAACCTAAGCTGAGGTCCTGATCTCACGGTCCATGGGTTTGAGCCCCAAGTCGGGCTCTGTGCTGACAGCTCAGAGCCTGGAACCTGCTTCAGATTCTGTGTCTTCCTTGCTCTCTACCCCTCCCCCACTCATGCTTCTGTCTCTCTCTCTCTCTCTTTTTAGCTCAAAAGTAAACAAACATTTAAAAAAGTAAATGAAACTTTCCAAGGTTAAAATGCCTTTCCATGAATATTTTTGAGGCAGGTTAATGTGCAGTATTACTACTCCATAAAAGGGAAATGAAATGTACTACTGAAAACATGATGCCCCAAGATGCATGTATTTGTTTAAATGAAAAGAACACATTGTTCAAATACTGTGATTGCTTAGGATGTATGATCATCGTGGGCTCCTCTTAGAAACTGTAAATACTTTCGATAAGTTAAAAGTGTTTTGATTAGCTAATGTTAGGAGAGAAAGGTGAATTTATCACACTGTTTTCTTAATACAAGAATTGTCAGAGCTTCACATTAGTTGATCCACATTGAACTGGTCTAGTTTTTAAGTGAAATCTCTAATGTTTGCCATTTAATCACAAACTTGGGATTAAGATGAGAGGCAAGTGGAGGTGATGGAAAGAAATTTGAAGCTGATAGTAGACAGCACAGTCTCTAGTCCAGCTTCACAGTTAACGAGCTCAGTCATACTGGACCCCCATAGCTTTATGTGCTCAGACAATGAACTTCCAGACAAGATGATCTATAAGGCTTTCCAGTCTTTAAAAGACTCCAGGGTAAAAGCTGCCATATATGCCATTTGCTGATGCTAAAGATTCTGGGATGACAAGGAAAGCATTTGTTGCCCTCACTTGTCCTAAGATTGAACACCAGCTTTGGTCTTTTAAACCTGTCTGCATCCTCTTGTTCATACCTCAGCCTTGACCTCGATTTAGGACTTCCCATCTCTAATGGTAAGCTTTCCTTTGTACCATTGGAATCTCAAGAGCCATATTCTAAATTCTCTTATATTTTAAATTATTAAGCTACTATTTTCTCACTCAGTTTTTAAATGTCTATTATAGAGAAAATGGCCATTATTATTCCGTTGTTGACTATCCACAATACAGCAGTTTTCATTAACGATAAATGAATATATAAATGCAATGGCCTGAACACATTTGATTTTGTGATTATCAGAAGAAAAACAAAAATGTCCTTACCCTACTTAAGTTCTTATGAAAGAGTTGTTTTGTTTTGGTTAGCCATGATTTAACATAAGAAGATGTTCTCTGCCGTTCAAGAGAAAAGGATACTCCTGGAATGGAAAAGGAAGGATTTGCTGAGGTTATTGCTTAAGACTAAATAAATGCCTGTTTTAGTCTTATAACCCACTACAGTTGGGACTATTACACACACACACACACACACACACACACACACACACACACACACCAGGCTCTAGGATACTTTGACCAAGCCCTACATTAAAGGGAAAAGAAAAATAAAAGCACTGAATGTTTCATCTTTTCAAAGCAGGAGTGAAGAGATGTTACTTTGTTCTCCACCTTGACAATTACATAAAGTTTTAAAGTTCTGTAGGCAAGATTAAAAGAGCAGCTGATAGAATGAGAAAAAGGGTAGCTACCTTTCAAATTGTGGGAAGACAAGAGAAATTAAGCATTAAAAGAAGTATAAATCAGGGGTGCCTGGGTGTCTCAGTTGGTTAGGTATCCAACTTTGACTCAGGTCATGATCTCATGGTTTGTGAGTTCGAGCCCCACATTGGGCTCGGTGCTGACAGCTTGGAGCCTGGATTCTACTTCAGATTCTGTGTCTCCCTCTCTCTCAGCCCATTCTCTGTTCTCATTCTGTCTCTCTGTCTCTCAAAAATTAATAAATAGTTTAAAACATTTTTTGAAAAGTATAAATCAGGACAACAAAGGTAGATTAAACATAATAATCAAATCAAAGTGAAAGTTCTAAATTCCCCCTTTCCAAGGCAAAGACCCCCAGAAATCACTGAAAATGAGAATCTAATATTTTATTCCTAACATTTCAAAAGTGAAATATCACAAGAAAATATCATACATAAGGCTCTAGAGTACAACTTCCTTTTCACCACCCAAATAACCGAAATAATTAAATAACCCAAATAATTAAAATATTGATATCGGGGTACCTGCATGGCTCAGTTGGTTAAGCATCCAACTCTTGATTTCGGCTCAGGTCATGATTTCACTGGTTCATGAGTTCAAGCCCCAGAGCCTGCTTGGGATTTCCTCTCTCTCCCTCTCTCTCTGTCTCTCCCCCACCTGTTCTCTCTCTCTCTCTCTCTCTCTCTCAAAATAAATAAATAAACTTAAACAAATACTTTTAAGAATATTAACATCAGTGTTATTTGTAGTAATGACTATATTTCCTGACAGCGTGTTTTGTTTGTAAACCTGTCCTAGGGTCCTATCGCAGTATCTGGAATGTAATCAGAATTTGGTAAATATGTTTTGCATGAATAAGTTCATAAATAAATAACTGTTTGTTTTCTTAACAAGAAAAACATTAAATTGAGTAAGGAGAGTAAATTTATATTGATAAAGCTTACAAACAATAGGAAATCTATAACAGCATTAAACTTTTATGCTTCAAGTAGTTTCAAAATATCTTAGTACATAATGAAATTGCAAATAAAATAAATAATACTAATAATAGAATTGCAGTTTTGGGTTATTCATATTCATAAACCTAGGTCATTCTATACTGTCTTGTCTATGGTAAATACATGATGTACTCAAGTTAAAATAAGAAATTGAGGGGGGCGTCTGGGTCGGCTCAGGTCATGATTTCACCATCCGTGAGACTGAGCCCCATGTTGGGCTCTGTGCCAAGCAGCTCTGTGCCGACAGCTCATTCCTTGGCCCTGCTTTGGATTCTGTGTCTCCCTCTCTCTCTCTGTTCCTCTCCTGCTTGTTCTGTCCCTCTCAAAAATAAAATTAAAACATAAAAAATTTTTAAAAATTGTGTGGCTAACCCTAATGATGAATGTGTGAGAGTGATAGCAGAAAGCCACTCAAAAAGATCCCACTACATACATCCACACTCTATGATCCTCTTTCTTGGTCCTTTATATGCCAGACCCCCAGCAAAAACCCAGGTTCTCCTAGATTCCAATCTCAGTTTAGATCCAGTGTTTTGCATTTTTAATAAGTATCATTAATAGCCTTCCTCATTTTACCAATGCCTGAATCCCCTCTTTTTTTTATGTGCATAACCCCCATGATCATATCTCCATTTTTTCTGAAACCAAATCGCCAGCTAGTTTCTGAAGGGCCATTGTTCTCTGCTAAACAGTTCATAAGCCAGGTTAGCTTGAATAGGGAAGCCAAGAATTCTTTGAAAGAACATCCATTCCATGCAAAGTACCCCACTAAAGTTAAAGTGCCCTGGGAGTGGGCAAAATGGGTGAAAAGCATCAAAAGGTACAAACTTACAATTATAAAGAACAAATAAGCATTAGGGATGTAATATACAGCTATAGTGAAAAATATTGTATTTCATATTTGAAAATAGCTGAGTAGGTAGATCTTAAAAATTCTCGTCACCAGAAAAGAAAATCGTAACTATGTGTGGTGATGGATGTTAATTAGACTTCTTGTGGTGACCATTTTGCAATGTATACAAATATTGAATCATTAGGTTGTATACTTGAAACTAATATAATGTTATATGTCAATTATACCTCAGTAAACAAACAAACAAATAAATAAATAAGTAAACTAGTGTCCTAACTTCATTTTTATCTGCAGAATCATCCCCTTTCTACTTAATCTGACTCCAGCCACCACTTTAATCTTCCTGAAGGGTTGTCTAATGGTATTACTCTCCTATTCTAAAACCTTCAGTCACTTCTAACTGATCTCCAATCTACCATTTTCAAGAGATGGTAAGTGATCTTCCAAGGTCCAGCTCAAAAAGTACTTCCTCCAAGATGCCTGCTTTTATTACCTATGAGAAAAGTCATCACTGCCTATTTGGAACCCCCATGCATTCTGATCACTCATACGGTACTTATAAAAATTAATTAATTTAATTTAATAAATGAAAGCAATTGACAACCATGGGAACCAGAATAGTGAGGGACTGATGACAAAGAAACCAGTTGGAAAAATGCTGTAGTGATCCAAGCAATAAATAAAAAGGAGCTTCCCCGGCACAGAATCCTAGGACCTGGACTTGGAACACATTGGAGAGGTGGGATTTGAAATAACATTTCGGACTTGACACCACAGGGTAATTGATAAGGTATGAAGTTAAGGATGACTCCCAAGTTGCCTCCTTAGAAGAATCAGTGGATGATGACACCATGATATATAGAAGACTTAGCTTTACAGAGAAAGTACAGCTTTGAGTCTGAACAAAATGACTTCTTTCCCAGGGATCTTAATTTTGATGGACCCTTACAGCTTTCAGGATGAGAAATCTGGTAGGTAGGTGACAGAGATTTGGTTTAAATCATGTAACTACCCTGGTCACGCTCTGGACTGTTTTGTTCTTGGTTTTGGGGTGGGGGGGTTGTATTCTTTTGACTGACTACCAGCTATAGGCAAAAAGTGATGGTTGGAGCAATAAGAAATGACTAGATTTTGTGTTTCGTTAGTAGGAAGGAGGAACAAATAACTCTTTTGTCACTGCAGAACAAAAGTGCCTATTTAAGTTTCTCAGTGGAAATAGATTAAGGCAATGTCCTTTTGACATAGATGCAATATTAAATAGTAAGCCACGCTATTAAAAATGAATATCATGTTCCAAATCGTAAAAAACAATATTAGTCATAAATTACATAAACCAAAATAACAATGCTAATAACATAAAAGTAAATTCAGCTGATAGGTTATTAATGACTCAAACTAGCACCTTCCCACTTTTAAATCTCACAAGATTCCTATTACATGTAAGGAACACTTTCCTCGTACCAAGAGCCTTTTAGGAGCCCTCTATCACATCCATCTGGCACCAGGCTAGCAACGTTATGGATCATCAAGACAGGTTGGCTAAAGAGGTAGATCACTTTTGTCAAGGAAGAAAATTTAAGGAGTCAAAGGATCATAACTCTTATCCTCTACAGTAAAAATGGCATTGTTGATGATTTAAGAACTTTGGATGGTGCTATTCAGCCAAGATAATTATAAAGAATACCCCATTGTGGAATATTATTCCATAGGTCTGTAAATTTCCTGTCACTTTCCCTATTTCAGCTCATCTTACACATCAAAAACTCACACTGTCCATAAAATGGAAGATATGCCATATAACAGTTATATCGAAAAATATCTTTTATGTGAAATCACTTCATAAAGTCTGTTCCAACATGAGGGATTAGCAGTTATTTTAGCCTATCACAGCAGTAGTGCTCAGGACTCCAAGATTTAGAGTCAAACTCTTGTACTCTTTTGCTAGGCTCTTGTAAATAACACACTGAATTCTAAAACAGATAGAAAACAATAGCCCAGAATCAGGCTCTAGAGTCACTGGAGTTCATTTTTACTTCAAACTGTAAGAGTAATAAAGCCAACTTTGAATTTAGCACTAGTTTTCTACATATTGTCAACTCCTTTCAAATGTCATCTTTGACCCTGAAGTGCAGATTCAATCCCTTCTTTGGGATGTCACATTAGCATGGACTTCCAACTCACCTTCTTTCCCCTCTGAATTTCAGATCTACCAGAAATGTAGTTTTTGTTTCCGGAGATACATGCTGGCTGTGAAGTTGCATAAAACCGGTAACCCACTTGTGAGGATGCATGAAGCGTAGACAGCATCTATTTTAATTTAGTTTCGTTTAATTCCAGCTTTTGTTTTGATGATGTTTTACCATCCTTTCAAACTTTTTTTCTTCATGAACAGCACAATCCAAGGAAAAAGTACAAACTGTTTGAACACCTAATTTGTGTTCTTTGAAAAATAACTGTGCTTAATTTTCTCGTCTCGTGTTGTGGCCATTAATGTTGCAAACAAAGAACTTCTCACCTTTTCTTCAGGGTGTCTTCCAAAGCAGGACACTACCGAGATGCACGTATATTTCTAGAGAGGGGAAACAAAAGTCTTTCGCCATCAAAAATGAATCATTTGTCCTCTTACCTGTCCTGTTTGTTTCAACATTGTATTTTCAGGGGCTCAAGTCTAGATTGTTCTACAACCATATGTGAGAGCTCTGGAGTGTCTGGAGTTTGTAAGTGTTGAGCAAAAGTGAAGAATGGGTCTCTCCATTGATTTTGTAATGGCAAAAACAAATCCCCAACTTAATACAAGTCTTTAATTCTATTCTCTCTGCCTTGTATGAATTTCCAGTGCTTGGGACCTAACCAATTGAATAAGAAACAAACTGATCTTTAGCCAATGAATGAATGACTGAATTATAAATAAATAAGTAAATAAATAAATTCTTTCAGTCTGGTGGGTATTTTCTGTAATGTTCTAAGGAAACTATCCGGCCTGTGAAAAGTCCAACTATTTAGTAACATGTGAGCAAGGGGAATATAATCCTGTGTGTGTGTGTGTGTGTGTGTGTGTGTGTTTGGCACCAAGTGGAAGACTGGTAATATGTCAGCTTAGATAAACTGAAACTATTTCCTAAGATTCCCTTCACTGCCCAGCTCTTGGTTGGGAGGAGGACATAAGATGCCATAAGCCTCCATGTTCTTGGTATGCCGCAGCAGTCTGGGGGCATCAGCTGCTGTTGCAGAGCAGACACCTTGTTGTGGTTCTGCTGGTTGACTGGGGATGCAACCAGGTGTAGCGGCTTCCCTCCTTACTGACCTGCTTCCTGCATTCCTCCTCCAGCCCATCCTGCACCCGTGCATAGTTAACTCTGTAAACAATGGTTCCCACTTCTCCAGCAGGCTGCCTCCATCCTCAAAGATGGAGACTAAGAGGTAGTGAATTCAAGTTGGTCCTTGTGGAACTCCTTGCAACTTTAGGAGTTCCAATTTATCCATGCTCCTCCTACTTTGCACCCACCTTTTCTTCCTGCCTGCCCGCCGTGTGGGCTTCAAGCTCCCAGACACTGAGCAACCACCCCCCCTCACTGCTTAACCAGCTCCCATGCCCCGTGGATCTGTTTCCCTGATCCAACCCTAAAGGCTACACACCTCGATTCCCTTCTTCATGACTTTTCTTAGTTGTTTACTTGGCTCTTTCCCCTACAGTCTGCTCTCAAAACCGTATCTAATCTTACAGGCACAGTTCAAGCCCCACCCTTTGCTGAAGCCTTCGCTGATATTTATGAGAAAGATTAACCACTTTCTCCTGCATGTGTCCTGAATACTTTTGTTGTATCTCCCTTTGAGCACATAATGCATCCTGCCTTGTGTGGCAGTTCTGTATATCTATGTCTTCTCTTATAAATTCCTTAAGGGCAGATAAGACGTTTCACTCATGTGTATCCCCAAAAGCAACTATCCCAGTGCCTGATGCAGAACTCGAGTTCAATAAATGTTTGTTGACTTGAAGTCTGGTTCAGTTTGCTTTATCCTCTGGCCCTTTTGGGTCCTGCTAGGGTTATCACCATGACTGGATCTAAAAGACAATTTT
Organism: Cryptoprocta ferox; assembly: GCA_028646485.1. Lineage (NCBI taxonomy): Eukaryota > Metazoa > Chordata > Mammalia > Carnivora > Eupleridae > Cryptoprocta > Cryptoprocta ferox. The sequence goes on along the minus strand of CM053577.1, from coordinate 123,802,916 downwards.
AGCCTTCTGGGCTCTCTGCTCTTGTTTTATCTATTTTTATGATGTGTTTATACATAGTCTCCGGTTTATGCCAGAAGCCAAGCACTTTGGTGATACATTTTCAGTTAGGTTAAATGTTTAGCTTTTCTTTCAAGTGGAAAGGCCCTCACCAGATGTGTTAAGAATTTTCTTGTGAAACCCTATTAAGAAATTAATGAGTAAATAACTACATCCAATACGGAACCATGTGGTTAATGTAGCAAAGTACTCAGCACACAGCAGATTCTCCTGAAATATGGGCTGAATGACTGAGGGAATAAATGAATGGATTTACTGATTATCAAAAACCTAACCAGGGTGCCTGGGTGGCTCAGTAAGTTAAGTGTCCAAATTCGGCTCAGGTCATGACCTCATGGTTCGGTTGGTAAGTTTGAGCCTCAAGTCGGGCTCCCTGCTGACAGCTCAGGGCCTGGAGCCTGCTTGGGATTCTGTATGTCTGTCTATCTCTCTCTCTCTGCCCCTCCCATGCTCACACTCTGTGTCTCTCTCTTTCTGAAATAAATAAACACTATAAATAAATAAATAAATAAATAAAGAGACAAAACTATCAGGTGTGTGTATAGCATTGCCATTGTTAATGACACGACTTGAGAATGTTCCAAAGACACGTAGGTCACTTACCTACCTGAATATAGTCATACCAGCAGACAGGGGCTTTCTCTCCTTTCAGATGCATGAGTTTATTATTCTTGTTTAGAGTTTGCAATACGCTCTAGTTGATAATAAACTATAATTCATTGTTTATTTTAAAAATCTTAACATTTCAGAAAACAGAGAAAAACCTCAGGACAACTTGTGGAGTGGAATGTCTAAGGAACTACTGTCACATGAATCTGCCTCTATTTTGCTTGTCTCACATCTATTTTAAAAAAAAAAGTAGTATCTTTTTCAGTAGTAGTATCTTAAATATTTGTCTAATTTTGCTAAATATACGATAATTTTATAAGAATTCTTTCAGCTCCCATCTGGTTATGAGCTTCTATAGACAGTTACTATATATTTCTCTAGGAATTGGATATGGTTTTGCTTTGAAGTTTCATGTTACAAAACATTTTTCCCCCAAAGAAAGTTCAGTGTATAAGTCCCACAAAACCAAGTAACAGTCTAACATAAAATAAGAATAATTACCTATTTTCTCAGTAACAAAATTGTCGGGATAAAACTTCTTTAGGGAAAAGCTAGCTGTTCGTGTTTATGAGGGAGAAAAAAGAAGAAGGAAGGAAATCAGACTTCAGAACATTCTTAAGTGATTAAAAAAGTAAAACTTTTACTGAAGTCCTTTTATTGTAAATAAAACTAGAATAATAGTTTAGCTAAAAGTAAGTTTTCTGGTTTAGTGTGTGTGCATTTCTATGCAGTACCTATAATGCTAATTTTGAGAAGGTTCTCAGATAACATCTGTCTGTACTTTAAGTTTATCCTGGTAGTGTAGGTATCTTCACAGATACTGCTTTTCTAATCCAGGGATTATAGCATCTCTGTTGCCTATTATCCAACCATTTTCCCAACCAACTCAAATTAAAGATTCAACAAAGATTTTGTAAGTCATTCACTCAACAAACTTTCATGGAGCAGTAACAAAACATGGACTCTGGTTCACAGTTTAGATGCAGGGCACAGACACACCCATATTAGTATAATGCATGTCACATGTGTCACACTTTATTAAGGTCTCCATAGGCACCAGGAGGTCAGGAAGGACAATAATGAAAGGCATGTATCTAAACTAAATCTTGAAATACCATCGATGTTCATTAGACAAGAAAGAGTCTGGGATAGTAAAATGATCTCTCATATAAAGGAAACAGACTGAACAAAGCAGGAGGTATAGAACTCTCTGATGCAATACAGGAAATGAATGATGCTAGCCAGGGAGGAGGAAGCAAGTTAGAGATGTGATACAGGATGAATTGTGTCTGTCCAAAATTCATACATTGGAGCCCTAATCCCCAGTACCTCAGAATGAGACTGTATTTGGAGATGAAACTTTAAAAGAGACAAGTAAGGTAAAACGAGGCTGTTTGGGTGGACCTTAATCCAGTATGACGTGAGTCCTTATAAGAAGAGATTAATGAGGCACCTGACTGGCTCAGTTGTTTGAGCGTCTGACCCGGTTTCAACCAAGATCATGAATCTCAGGGTCATGGGATCAGGCCCCACATCAGGCTTCATGCTGAGAGTGGAGCCTGCTTGAGATTCTCTCTCTTTCCCTTGGCCCCTCACCCCTGCTCAAGCTTTCTCTCTCTCTCTCTCTCAAAAATTAAAAAAAAATAATTTACTTAAAAAAGAGAGATTAGAACACATAGGGATATACCAGGATGCATGCACACACAAGGGCCTTGTGAAGACACAGAAACATCTTCCAGACAAGGATCAAGGCCCCAGGAGAAACCAAGCCAGCTGACACCTTGATCTTAAACTTCCAGACTCCACCCAGCCCCAACAAAATTTTGTTGTTTAAGTCCCCCAGTCTGTAGTTCTCTGTTCTGGCAGCCCTAGCACACTAGTATATGAGACTGAGGAGGAAGCCTCATTATATTCTGAGAAGTCTGTACACCCTTCAGGCTACGGGGATCATTAAACAGTTATAAATAGGAAACTAGAAACAGCTTAATGATAACTTTTACTGTATCAAAAGTATCACTCCGACAACCAGGTACAAGATGGAAGATGTGGACAGACCAAGAGTTGAATCAAATGGTAATGAGGTCCTCGTGGGGCCTGGAATGGTGGGTAAGGTAAGGATAGAGCTGATGAGAGAGGTGTTTCAGATGCTGACTCAGCGGAAGATTAGATTAGATATCATATTTTGGCAATGAAAGTTACACTCAGACCTGCTTTGGTATTGGCACCTGCAGTACTGGAACTTGATACACACTTACAGAATGAACGAATGAATGAATGATGACTGAATGAAAAGAAAACACAAGCCAATTGCCCTCTTCATTACATGTATACCTGAGAATAAATCATACTACTCCAAACATAGCAACACTCCTATGACCAGCTCCCATAAATTACTATTTCCCACACTGAATATGCAGACAATTGAGTGTTAACTCTAAATATACACATTACAATATCCCTGCATTCTTGTATGATTTGTACCTTGTCTATTTTCCTACCAGAATGTTGATTGATTGCTCAATCAATGCACCATTTGTAGCAATTTTGTTCAGAAGGGTTGCTATACAGTAACACAAAATAGATAGATCTCTGCCCTGAAAGGGCTTTTAAAAAATCTCTAGACTATAAAACCTTTATTCTTTAAAATGTACGTAGCAAAGCAAAAGGTGTTGCAAAGCATCAGAGGAGGAGCTGGGCTAATGTGGCCCAAGCTTCATTGTTCTGAAGAGTTCAGGGTAGAAAACATCAGTATGAAATAAACTGTAAAGAAAAAGCTTAATTGAGCTGTACGACTTAAACTGAGCATTGAGGGGTGGGTAGATTTGCAAGGTGATAAATCTACAAACTTGCTTTTCCAGAATTTTTTAAAAAACACAAAAGGTAAGTAAAGAACGTTAATAAAGAAGATCCTTCTGGGTAATGCGGGGAGAACCATAGACATCATCTCATTTACCAATTTAGGATTAAAGCAGGGATCAGCAAACTGGTCCATTGGCCAAATCCGTCCTCCTGATGTTTTTGCACAGCCTGTGAGCTCAGAGTGGTTTATATATTTTCAAATGTTGGAAAAAATAGGAAGAAGAAGATTTCTTGATATGTGAAAATTATATGAAATCCACATTTCAGTCATACTCATTCAGGTTTCCATAGTGTCTGTGGTTGCTTTTGTGCTGCAAGGGCAGAACTGAGTAGGTGTGACAGACACCATATGGCTCGCAAAGCCAAAAAATATTTATTATGTGGCCCTTTCTGTGGCTTTTTTCCAACCTCTGACTGTGAGCAAGGAAAATAAGATCAAAGACTTAGATTTTTATTGTCTTTTTGCAAACACTGAATCCCCTGTGACCTACAATGTTATAGAGGTGAGCATCCTGCAAACAGGGCCCACTTATGGCTCAAATAAGCATTCATAAAATTAGCATTCTGCAATGTGTTCTCTAAGTTCCAGAGAATGATAAAGGCTGTCATGGGGTGGGTGGGGGGAAGGAAGTGTTTCTGGCTAAGTAACTTTTAGAGATGCTGAATGATGCCTCAAGGTCTCAGTATGCTAACATAACTTTTGAATCTACAAATATTTCTTTTTTCTTTTTATTTTTTGAGAGAGAGAGTGTGTGTGTGAGCCAGGGGAGGGCAGACAGAGAGAGAGAGAGAATCCCAAGTAGGCTCCCCACCATTCGAGCCTGACATGGGGCTCGATCTCATGAACCACGAGATCATGACCTAAACCAAAATCAAGAGTCGGTCGCTTAACCAACTGAGCCACCCAGAATCTATAAGCATTTCTTAAACAGGTTCTACCCTGGCGTTCTTTTTCAACCCTACCCTACTCTCCAATATGGGGCACCAAATGGGACATTTATGCCTTAAAATAGAATTTGAGAGATGCTATATCAATTGTGTTGAAGGTGGGGATAATCAATAACATTCATGACTCACTGAATTATTCAAAAATTCGATGACAAAACCAAGGAATACATGATATTCTACTGAGGCATTGTAATCTCAAAAGTTGCATTCTTCTATCAACACTGCCAACACGTATCATATACTTCTTGACGACCTGCAAGAAGCAAATTCTTGGCAAAGAAATCCAGCTTCTGAAGGCAGAGAAAGTCTACAGGCACTAGCTCTGCCTGTTTAAAGCAGACCAAAAGGGTTTAATGTAGCAGAAAGCCAAGGTAGCTAGGTTATCAACCACCCCAGATTTCACTCAGAGCCTCTAATCAGCAGGACCACTTGGAAAAACAAACAGCCTGCGAGGGATAATCACTGCTTGGAAGTCAAGTCATGCAAAATATATTCCCTTTGTGTGAATACCACAAGTCAGTGGAATTGGTTCCAAGGAGAGACAGCCATTGAGGCTGATATAATTATCTCACTTACTGATTTCTTCAGTTTGGGATTATTCTGAAAACTTTAACTTTTCTTGATTTTATGTCATGGGGGGGAAGTGCTGACACACGAGGGAGCTGGATAATAAAAAACACTGCCAAACACAAGAAAAGAAATACTGCCAGCGTGTTAAATGGCTTTACCAGTGTTTGGTGCTTTGGATTATGTTGCTACACACGCTACCCAGAGTTGTAGTTCTCATTCCCAAGGAAAAATTCACATGCCTAGAAAGCATCGGACTCAGTATTTTTAAAAATGACTGATGAAGTCATACGCAAATGTCCTTCATTCCAGGTGTTTGTCTACACACTGCACGGTGTGCAGGCATGTTCTGGGATCACTGAGGGGGTGTAAGTACCAAGGGGTCTGAGTTTCAGCAGCTGAGGTGACCCTGAAAGGGGTCTGATTTACAGCCCTTTGATAGATCTTACGATTTCTCAACAATGCTTAATTTCCTTGTAGAGTGATATCCCTTTACCAGGAAGGAAAAAGATCTATAAACAAAGACTTTCCCCATGGAAGAAATAATGAGGATTAAAATTTGCACCTGGGCAGCTCAGTCAGTTAAGCATCTGACTCTTGATTTTGGCTCAGGTCATGATCACATGGTTTGTGGGTTCGAGCCCATGTGGGGCTCTGCACTGACAGTGTAGAGCCTGCTTGGGATTCTCTCTTTCTCCCTCTTTCTCTGCCCCTCCCTGCCCTCTCTCTCAAAATAAATACTTAAACATTAAATTTTTTTAAAGTACTGCACTTATTTTAAGGCTGTTGTGAGGACTAAATGAATTTTATTTTATTTTTATTTTTTTATTTGTTCTTCATCTTGACAGTTTTGACAGAATACTCTTGGTTTGCCATTTTTCTTACTCCAGGACTATTTTTTAAGTTAATTTATTTTGAGAGAAAGAGATTTAGAGAGCAAGGGAGAGGGCAGAGAGAGAGGGAGAGAGAGAGAATCCCAAGAAGGCTCCACACTGTCAGCCCAGAACCCAATGTGAGGCTCAAACTCACAAATTGTGAGATCATGACCTAAGCTGATTTCAAGAGCCATATTCTTAACCAACTGAGCCACCCAGGCACCCTGTGAATTTAAAAAATTATATATTTATGGTGTGCCTGGGAGGCTCAGGCAGTTAAGCATCTGGCTCTTGGTTTTGGCTCGTGATCTCATGGTTCGTGATAGGGAACCCTGTGTCAGACTCTGTGCTAACAGTGCAGCTCAGCTCTAAAATGATGTTTGGCAATTTCTGATGTTTATATGTTATGACTAATATTTTTAAAATATGTGATACATTTTCCCTAGACCTGAGTCATGGTGGCAAGTAAGTCAAGCTGGTCAAATCAGAGTGATTCTGAAGTTTTGACAACACTACTAGAAAAGTCACTTCCTCATTGCTGCCAAGTTGAAGGTAGTTAGGTTACTGCTGCTGCAGCCAACTTGTCACCATGAAGACAATAACCTTCTGAGATTGAGACCAGTACATGGACAAGTCAGAGCTGTGAGGTGGGGAAAAACAGAGTTCTGATGGTATCCTTTCAGCTACTAGATCATAGTATGGTTAAATCTAGTCCTACTACAACTATTTAAATAAAGCGAGCTAATTGTTTTTCTTAAGGCACTTTGAGTAAATGACAAAGATGAGTTCTAGCTGGAAGAGAAACCAAAAATGAGACATCAGAGCCTCACTGAGAAGGGTCATGGGATTTACTGATAAGACTTTAAGAACAGTGCAAATGGATTTTGTACTCTGTTGTGAAAAGGAAGCAAAGAAACTACCAGGAATAAAGAACTTATTTTATCTTTATTAAAACCTCTTATCCATTTGAATTATTATATTAGTATTTGACTCTTATTTCTGGCTTTCAGAGTAACAATTATAGACCTGAACTTCCTGGGTTTTCCCTGCTACCCCTTAGGTTATAACGTTTAGTATTACTTTGTGCTTACCTTTTAGGCTAATCCCATCATACATAGTGACACTCAAAAGACACCAGTGTTTCCTCTTTGTACTCATAATGTAATGAAAGCTCATCTCAGATGGTATTTGTGACTGTTCCAGTTGTATCCAGATGTACTGATTTATTTAGTCAAGAAATTATTAGTGGGAAACCTTTCTATGCCTGACACTATTGACAGCACCAGAGATATAGCAATGAGCAAACAAGCAAACATGCCTTCCTTTGTGAAACTTACGTGCTGGGATATGGGGGGGGGTTAGAAAATAAACAACATGAATAAATAAAATCTAAGTTTGGTTAAGTGGTAAATTAGATGAAAGGGAGGTAGGGAATACTGGGATGGGTACAAATATGGGTTACAACTTTGTATAGAGGGTATTCACCTCACTTAGAAGGTGACATTTAAGTAAACACCTTAAGGTAGTCAGAGAGAAGAGCATTGTAAGTGGAAAGACTGGCAAGTACAAGGTCCTGGGGTGTGAGCATACGCTAGGAACATGCATGTGCTCTAGGAAAAGGGAGGAAGCCTGTATACCAGAGTGAAGAGGGGGAAGAGCCATGGGACGTGAGATCAGAGAGTTAATGGTGCTAGAAACTGAATGGAAGAAGAAGGTAGTAAATTCAGTAAAGCCATATAAGATTAACAGATTGGACACTTAATTTTTCTGAATGAGTGGAAAATAGGAAGTTTTAAGCAGAGTGACTTGATCTGCCCT
>CM053577.1:123765154-123794683 GCA_028646485.1 Cryptoprocta ferox | reverse complement strand
GCTCTTCCGCCATCTTGTCCTCCTCCCGATCTGCCCTACATTCTAACAGGATCACTCTGGTAGTGTTAGAATAGACTTGGTGTACAGGGCCAGAAACAGGGACACCAAGCAAGAGACAGTGGCAATAATCCCAGTAGGATTAATAATGCCTTGGATCAAGATGGTTATGGAGGGCTGTTTACCAGATTCTGATAAAACCAGCAAGAAAAAGACCAGATACCATAAGGTGGCTCCTTTCCCCTGGTGTCCTGCCCTCTAGCCCTAACAGATGCTAACCCTTAATCTCCAGCAAGATTTAACTTTGAGGTCACTGCATCCAAGGAGACTTCCTTGGGAGTATGGCTATCAAAGCTCTCTTCACACTATTTCTTTATTTACTTGTCTTTTCATTATGAAGCTTCAAGTTTTTGGAAATTAGGATCTGTGTCCTGGTCAAGGGTATCTCACAATGTTTTGAACAATGTCTGCCATAAAGTAAGTAGTCATAAATCTGTGTTTAATGAGTGAAAGAAGTCGTATTTTCATTTCAGCCTCTTAAATTTCTCAAATCTTTCTTCATTTGTAAAATCGAATAATAACTCCCTTACTAATTTTGATAAAGGGAATATATGTGTCCACAATAGATCCTTACAGAGAAGAGGTGCAGAGACACTGCTCTAACTCACCAAGTTTTAGTTTATACAGCTAAAGAAAGCATTACTATTTTTGCTGACTTTCTCTAACTTTTGAAAATGAATTTTTTCTCCTTTGTGAAGAGAGAAAGTGGCATTTTAAAATGCCACTTTACCTTTTTTTGAATATTTGCTTTACCTTTTAAAATATTAGCTGAAGGAGAGGGAAACAACTTTGGATTCAGTGAGAAATAAACCAAACTTTTGCAAAAGCTTTGCTTATTCAAACAAAAACAGTTCTGTGAATCCCCCCAAAGGGAGATTGGGTGCTGACCTAATCTTGTTTGCTTTCCTATTCAGTATTCTTCCCTACCAACCTCCCTCGGGGCCTTCAAAGGAATTACCAACTGCACAAAAAAACTGCCTTGATGGTCATGCTTACTTGGTGTTTCTGGTCTAATGGAAGGGTGATATTGAAATAACAGAAGAGTGCATTTTTTTTTCATTTTTATTTTGATAGCTTAACATTCTGAGGAAGTTTTTCTTTCTATTCTATGTATCACATAGAAACAACGAGTTTAACGGTTAATAGAAAAAGAACTAACTGTAATACTCTTCAGAGAAACAAAAATAGCCATTATTTTAAATAATAGTAACTTCCAATTACTGGAGACTTACTATGTGAGCTAGAGTGGAATGAATACATTTTCTCATTTACTCCTCAAGAAGTCTGTGGAATGTGTACTTATATTACCACCATTTTGCATGTAATGACTCTGAGGCTCAGGGTGGTTAAGCAGTAATTTGCCTAAGATTACACAGTCCATAAATGGTTGAGCCTATACACCAACAATCACATGATACTCATTTCCCTCTAGAAGTGCACGCCCATCTTTGTATTCTCATTTCCTGAGTCTTATTCAACCATTCACCATCTTACTCTCCAATCATTGCAGTGGACCTTCTAGCCAAAGCAAGGGGGATAGAAAGTTCTAGAACCCCACCCCCACCCTTTTTATTGTCCTTGTCCATTATACTCAGTCTTAAAACACTGCTTTGATCTGACGCCTTCCCTAAACGTAATACATTGATGATTCTCATTTACCACAAAACACAGGTCAAATTTCTTTGCCTGATGTTCAAGTCTCTCCCATCCTCTGCCTTGGCCTACTCATCTGGTCTTTTCTATTAGTTGCCCTTTACACTCAAGGCCACAGCATAAGATGTTTCAATGAAAGCCTGCTGATCTATGTGCAGTGACCCTGCTTTAAAGGGCCTCACCGCCAGCCCAACTGTCTTCTCTCCATGTTTGAAACTTCCCTTAGGCTCCTCTGTTCCATTCCCATTTCATCTCCTTCCAATGCCTCTCCACCACCGTGTGTCTATCCAGATCTTATCTCATGCAAATGACTGCTCAGCTATTCATCTTTGATCATGTCTTTCCTGATCACCTTGGTCAGAAACAATTTTCCTTTTTCAGGATTCAGATGAAATTTGTTTTGAACCGTAAATATGGTGTTGTCTCATATTGCTTTGGATAGCTATCTGTCTAATCTCCTTTATTAGATTTCAATCATCTTGAAAACAAGGAATTGCAACAGTCAGGATAGGTTAGGTTATAGTGCTTTAGCAAGAAAAAGAAAAACCCAATGGTTATAAAAGCAAATGTATAATTTTATTTCATGCTACACATCCATCAGCTCTGAACTTGGCTTCCATGACACCATCCTCCACCATGTGGAAAGTGGCCAGTCACAATAGCAAGAAAAATATGAAGATAAATTGAACACTGGTAGACAGGGCTTCAACTCAGAAGTAACACATAACGTATGTCACCTCTGTTTACAGCTTATGGTACAAACTAAGCAATTGGTCAAGGATGATTTCAAGAAGAGTAAGGACTTTAACTGCACCGTGGTCCTGAAAAGAGTGAAAACAGTATATATGTATATAAACTTCTCCAATGGTTTCCACAACCATATCAGCACCTATGGGCTCACTAATAACCAGGACCATAATCTAATTCTGCATTTCATACTTGACTCAAAACTGCCTTCTATCTTCTACCACAGTTGTTATATAAAGATGGGACTGAGTAAGCAAGTACTTCCCCCGCTCTGGCTGCAGGTATGTCATAACCATCAAAGCATAAATGTCAGAAAGATCAGACAATTGGGCCAGGGTAGCTCCAGCTGCCATAAAACTGTTTTACACACAACAAATATTGTCCTCCTGGTAATTAAAAAGAAAGGTCTAGCTGATGTCTCACCTGTGGACAGATCCCAAATCTCCTTGACATACTAAAATAAGCACATATTTCTCATTCACGTATCTGCAGGCCAGCTGGAGTTTAGTTGATCCAGGCTGGCCTCAGCTATGTTCAGGTCTATGCTTCAGGTTGGGTCTAGCTTTTTCCATGTGTTCCTCATCCTCTTGGAAAAGCTACTCAAAGCATATTCCTCTTGTGATGAAAGGCAGAGCATAAGATTGCAAGCTCAATTGGGCAAGAACAGTTTATGCTTCTGCTAGAATCACATCCGATAACATCCATTTGATCCAAGTAAAACACACAGCCAAGAACCCAAATCAAGGGTGGGAAAGAACACTCCATCCACCATGAGACAAAACAAGTCACAGGGCCCGAGGGAAAGAAACTATACTCTTCACATGGATGAAGTGAGGAGACAGTGAACATATGTGAGCAATGATCTACCCCACCTGATATAAAAGAGGAAGAAATAAAATGTGGATTTTATGGTAACGTGTTTGATGTTCAAACAATACTTCCTGTAGGACTTCTCTCAGCCACAAGGTTGGATGTGCCTTCAGTCTTTGAGCTATGGTCAAGCTGTGTACAGTACTTTGATTTCTTAGGCTGTATTTTTGAAAGTTAATTGACTGACGTCCTTTCACTGCCAATGACACAAAGAAAGTGTTGGACCCCTAGAAGTTAGAAAGCTTCTGTGATTTTTGAGAATCTGGGGAGCTGTGTGACACTTCAAACCTAAATTATTTGAAGTCTACTTGTCAGGTGTATTGGGGCTGTGATCGGGAGTAACACCAATATTACATAACACTAGCAAAAGACTTATAATGCAGGGGTCATGGACTATAACATGATTTTAAGGGGAGTAGACTCTTTGTGTGTCTACCAGCAGATCAAGGAGAGGTTCTCCAGCAGTTCTGCTCTGATAACGCACCGGAGTACCTCCCCAGCTCAGTAGGGTGGCACTTGCTTACGTACATAATCACAATTTGTAGCATGTTAAATTTAGAATGACCCCCAAATGGCCAATATATTTAGAATAATAGGGGCTGAGGAGAGAGCAAAGAGGACTGACAGAAGGAAGTATTAATGAAAATCAGATGGTAGACAGGAGCCTGGGTGGCTCAGTTGGTTTAGCGTCCAACTTCAGCTCAGGTCATGATCTCACGATTCGTGAGTTCAAACCCCACATCGGGCCCTGTGCTGTCAGCTCAGAGCCTAGAGCCTGGTTCAGATTCTGTGTCTCCCCCTCTCTCTGCCCCTTCCCCCACTCATGTTCTCTCTATCTCTTTCTCTTTCTCAAAAATAAATAAACATTTTAAAAAAGTGAGAAAAAAAAGAAAAAGAAAATCAGATGGTAGGGCAGAGTCTTAGGAAAAGGGAATGGTGTGTAAATTGTTTAACCCATTTGTGCAGAAGGTCCAAGAAAATTAAGACATTCAAATGTTTCTAGACACAGGATTTAACTCATGGGAAAACCACACTGACATGTGCAGGAGCAGTGGAATTGCAGTTTCTGACTCCATCATGTTGGTGCGAAATGAGCAGATCTGCAGGATCTGAGCAAAGCAGGTTAGAACAAGGATCTGGGCTTGAAAATTCCATAGCACTCATTGTGGTACACAGCTCTATAATTTACCAATAGGGGCATAATTTATATCCCCCAAATTGTGTATGCTGCGGTAAGATCAATTTTCACTTTCTAGTCTAAACATATGGCTTCAAGTGTTCTGATGTGGATCCTGCCCATGAAAGAAGGATGTGAACTGGTCACGTAGCATTGGGCTGACCATCTGGGTTTTGAAGAATGCATTCTCTCTTTAGGTCTTAGGGAGGTAGAAGTAAGGTAAATGCTATTTAATGCTGTCCTACCATCTTCCACCATTTGCGTTCAGCAGCTGCCCAGTCCAAGAGTGCTCCTTGTCATGATGGGAATGTTCTATGTCTATGCTGCTCATAAAGTGGCCACCAGGCACACGTGGCTTTTGAGCACTGGACATGTAGTTATTGTGATTTAGAAAATGAATTTCTGATTTTATTTAATCTTAGTTAACTTAAATTTAAATACCTACATGTGACAATGGCTACCATATAAGATAGCACAATTCTAGAATTATAAAGTCCTCTGAGACTCTCTACTCTTTTAAGTACTCAAACACAGCTCAAATGGCCCCTATTCTGCAAACTCACGCTCTCACTGCCAATAGCTGAATGCCAAGGAGCAAACAGCAGTATCTTAGCAGCTCTCTTAGTTGTCAAAAGAAAAAAAAAATTCTGCCTCTGGGCCGACATCTGACTGTGTAACCGTTGCAGAGAGACAATTTAGTTCAAAATTATGTGCCACCCTGACTCTACCTGGCAGGTGCCTTCTGTGCTGGCTTTTCTATCTGCAAACTTGAGAAAGATGACAGGGTTTTAAATGATTAACTCCTCTGGGCCACATTACTTAATTATACAGTACATCCAGGGATAGGCACATGGGTCTTTTATGGTAAATGATATGACGGTCTTAAAAACTCATTAATATGTCATTAACCAAGCAGACATTTACTAATTAAACAATTAGCCCCTCTGTTCTTTTCCTTTGTTCCTCCTAGAGATGCTTGGTTGCCCAGATCCCCAATTTAGCAGAAGGTCCCCCCTTCTTTTCCCAGAGAAAATCGCTCATAAAGCAAACTCTGAGACTAAATGATTCACCAGATTTTTTTTCCAAGTTGGCTACAAAAAGAAAATCAAAGCTGATTTCCATAGTATAAATTAATGTGGGTGTTTGTCTAGTTTGAATAAATCATCCTCATCTGTAAATCAATTTTATATGTATGTGTGATAGCATCCACCATAACTGACATAAACACTGAATATAACAAAACTACATATACCAGTGAAATAAATACAAACAGACAAGATTAAGGTCTTGAAATGTATTGTTATGATTCATCATATAATATCAATACCAAAGAAATGTGCAACGTTCTTAACTTTTTCTCTCAGAAGGTTTCTAAACATCCATTATGTTCTTTGCTAATTTTAGCTTAATCATATTTTTGTGCTGAAACTATGCTAACCTGTAGTATAAAGGGGATTATCTATCATAAGAAAATAAAATAGAGCAAATGTCTTTTGAAACAGAGTTTTGTGCATTAAAAAAGTAAACTTAAGTCAGTTTTAAATTCAGAATAGGAATTTCTGAGACCATTCAGAAACAGTATAACACACGCATATTGTTTTCAGAAATATTTTGGTTATACGTTTTATGATTTAATGCTAAGTTTCAGTAACTTATAAATATCCTGCTGACCTAAAGTGTTGAACATTAACAAAGGAGCAACAACTGGGTCATAATTGGGATGATAAAAGAATACAGTGGAAACAGTAGAGCTCAGATGAAAGAAAGTTCTAAAGCTGGTACATTTGCTAGAGTTGCTTGACTGTCTCTTGCCTTCCTAAGTTTTCCATTGGCTTCTCTTTCTGCCTTCCAAGTAGGGAATGAAGCTGAATGAGCATTTACATAACACCCTTTATGACACTAACAGTAGAATATGCCTAGATAACAATCTCGAGAAGTCTAGTCTTGGGGAGGATGAGCACATTGATTATCCCCTCCATGAAATACGTTTAGAATGGGTCTTAGGAACCCCTTAGAACATTACCTGAGACCCCTGTAGCCCACTTTATGGAGACAACATTGATTCTCAAACTTCATCTCAGACCAGAAGCAGCTTTGCAATGAAGTTAATGGAGGTTAAGCTTCAGGACCACTCATTGGTCCAGGCTCTTGACAGTACTGGGAATAAGCTCCAGGCTGAAAATAGGAAGCATTTTTTGTAAATATTTCTGGTAAATTTTCTAAAGGGATCTCAAAAGACAGAGATATAAATCTCCTCTAATCCTCCAGTTACTTGTTGGGATTTCTTCTCCCATTTCTTCTCCCGTTCTAAATAAATATTCTAAGTAAATAATTTTCACAGTAATCTGTATTTGTAACTTTGGATACCTTCTTAAAGAGAACTCCTCAAATTCTGTAACCTTCAGGATGCATAAACTCTGGACCTCTTCTTGAGCTAACTGACATGTTCACTGCCAAAATTAAATAATTGACCTCCATCACTGGAGTCTATTATAAGATGCTATCTGATTTAGCATACAGTTGTGTAATATGAATTCAGGATTTGAATGTCTAAGGATATTCTGCAAAGAGTGTTGAGATTTTTATGGCTTTTCACCAATAGGACCAGACTGAAAAATTCTTGTTCCGTGAGTAAAATACTAGACTGGGGAACCAGAAGACCTGGTCCTGCTCACACCCTTGCCATTAAGTGCCTGTGTGGCCTTGGGAAACTCAGTGTCTCTACCTTCTTTATGCTAATCTGTATACAGAAGGTGAAGTAGAGAGGAGACAAGACCCTTGCTACTAAAAATGTGGTTCCAGGAAGCATTCTAGAAATGCAGAATCTCAAGCCTCAACCTAGACTTCCTGAATCAGAACCTGCATTTTAACAAGATCCCCAGAGATTCATATTCACATTAGTGTTGAAAAAGTACGGGCTGAAATGGTCACCCTTCCAGGTCTGAAATTTCTATACCACGCTGGATAGAAGGATACATAGAAATTCACTGAAATTTTCAGGAAAAAAAAGTGTAAAAATTAAACTTTCGCTCAATTTTATCTTCTCATCACGATATCTCACCCCCAGCCACTCCCAAATTTCCCTTTGTCCTCAAACCCATTCCCATTTGGCCTATCACGCCATATTGTTTAATTTCTTTAATTTCTTAGGATAAATTCACAGGTGAATTTCAGTTTTGCTCAACCATTGTGATCTTTTATAGCTACAGTTCAAAAACTTTGAGCACCCAGAAAAAAAATCAAATGAATATGCCATACTGTCTTTAATTCACAGTGATTTTCTGTAAAAAACAAAATATAGATTATAATTCAACTCATAAACATTTCCCCCATATTCTTTAAAACTCTTCTCCCTCCCTCTTTTATTTTTTTAATAATCATATCTCCACACGCTTCAGGAAAATTACATCAAAATGCTCTCATATTAAACCAAGAAAACTTTGGGAGGTAGAATGTTCAAAGATATGACCCAAGTTTTCTGGAACCAAGATAGAGCTGCCCAGTGACAAGCCCTTTTGAAATGCTAAATTTACTCTACAAGGCCACTGGGATGCATTGGGTTAAAGAAGTCTGTTAAGCATAGGGACTGTGCATTTACAAGAAGGTTTTAAAGAAAATGTAGGCTTGCAAAAGATCATACTTCTTGTTTATGCAACGAACAGGCACTTACCTGCATAGGTAGCGATTCTTGCATTACATGCAAATAGGCTTAGTGCTAATTTAAGAGCCCTAATCAGTATATACATTGGAAAACTTTGATCCCTAAGGAGGAAAATGGCCATCATCAATAAACTTGGTTCTGACTTGCATTAGTCATGGATTCAGAGACTCATGAGCTCAGATTCCAGTAAATACCTGTAAAACAGGAGAAAAGCCATTTGACATTTCAACACTGGAAAACATTTGCGTGAGAAACTTTTTCATAAAGAGAAGATCAATCCCCCTTCCACTGACTGAAGACAAAATTAATTACCACAGTTGGCAGAAGATAAATGGTTCCAATGTACAGAATTGTGTAATTATAGCAGCTGCAGAGCTGGAAACCAGCTCCTAACTTTGAACCTCAACCCCGACTTGACATTTCTCCCCACCTTCGGTTTTGCTACTAGAAGCATGTTGAAAGCCCCCCCACCACAATTTTTGCTCCATAATTACATGTTGGGGTTCAGAAGTAATCACTGGCTCCATTGTCAACATGAAATCTTATCATCCTCTGGTTTGCAAAAGGTATGCTGTATCATCTTTTGAAGTGTTGAAATCTCTAGAGAGAAAAATTTATTAGGGGAAAGTTACTGTTATGGCAACAAAATTAATTCTGCCACAACATGTCAAATTAACCACCCTCCTAAGGACTAGAGTCAGAGCCAAGTTCAGAAATGGACAATATTCAGTATCAATTTCTTAAATGTCACCCTAGGTCTGACTAAAGCTAAGGTAAACATCACAATGTATCTCAACAGCCTAATGTTTGCTCCAGAAAAAACGTTGGCTGGAAAACAAGAGGTTAAGAAGGAGAAAAAAAAAATGTCAAGCAAATCCTTGTTTCCCCCTCCCCCTTTTTCAAACAGCAAAGGAGGTTGTCAGTTAGGCTCTGTGGAGATTTTGGTTCTCCCTTTGAAGCCAAGAAGAACGTTTTTAATCTCATCTTTAATTTTAATCCTTTAAAATATGTAGTGATTTAGAAATGTACAAGTTAAATTTGGCAGAAGACCCTACTGGTAGAAGTAAAGCCATTTCTTTCAACTTCACCATGATCAAGGAGTTCAAAGCTGGCTACCTAAACTCTCTAGATACCTCAGCCACAAGCTGCAGTCTACTGATTTTAAAAGATCCCCTTATCAAAAACATTTAGAAGTGGTGACAAGGTCACCATCAAAGAAATAACCTCATGCCTGAAAATCTATTTACAATTTAACAATTTTTAGGAAAGTCTTATTCAAAGGGAATTGCATCCTTTCAGAGTCAAACATTTACAAGTTGCTACTTTTGGGGGCTCAAATCACTTATTTTTGACTTACAGCTGCATACTTGAGATTCTCATATGATTTATATCAATTAAGAGAAGATAGGGTTTGATCAGCTGTGGCATGCTTGTTCCTGATACTGGTTGTTTCCATTACTGTTTCTACATAAAAAATAAATAGCTAAATCTCTCCATACTTAGTGGTGTAAAACTTTATCGTGCTCTTGAATTTCATGAGTCAGAATTAAGGAAAGAGTGCATTAGTTGTACCTTGCCTCTGCTCTATGATATCTGGGCACTCAACTGGGAAGGCTACAAGTAGCTGACCAGATGGAGACTGCAGTCATATGGCAGTGCATTCATAAATGTGTCTGTAGTTGATGCTAGTTGTCATTTGGAACCACAACTGGAGCTGTTGATCAGAACGCCCACATGTGGCCTTTCCATGGGCTTATTAGGCTTCCTCCCAACATGGTGGCTGGATTTTAAGTCACGGTCTCAAGAGACAGGAAGTGGAAGCTGCCAGTTTCTTAAGGCCTGGGCCTAGAAACTGGAATGGCCTTATTCATGCTGCTAATCAAGCAGTCAGAATCCAGACTAAAGGTGCCACACCTCTTACTAGGAGTCATGCCAAGAATTTGTGGACCTCAACAATATACTCCTTCCCTCATCAAAGACATAATTGTTGGCATTTACTTCAGACTTCTTGTGCCCATTCCAATTAATTTTGTCTCTTTAATTCATATTCAATTTCTCATAGCCCACAAGTTTCCATAAAGCTATGGCTGTTGCCTCTTGCACTATCCTTACTACTATTCTACTGCCTCACTATCCACCTAGCTCACAATCGAATACCAAATCCTCAAATCTTTGCCCTAACCTAGTAGACAGCAGTCATTAAGCAGGGAGGAAATAATGTTTGTTGGATGAGAAGAAAAAATAATATGGGCTATACTAAGAAAGAACCAGAAGAGGAAGAGGTAAGAGATTGGCTATAAGGACTTCCCATTGTTGCTAAGATCCAACATAAAGAAATGATTCCAGAGAATTTTAGAGAGAAACCAATACAAATGTATTTCATCTCTAAGTGCCTATTTCTTATAAACTTGAGTGATAATTGGCTCAAATAAGTTGTCATTGCTCATTTTCACACAGTAAAAATATTGAAAACTTTATATGGCAATAATATAGAAATAGAAACAAAATTCTAAAGATGGGATTTTCAAATGGAATTTTTCACCCAATAGAAAGTGACAAAAGGTGTTTACATAACATAAATGGAAATATTATACCACTCTTCAGTCAGAACAATAAGACTGCATTTTGGAAACAAAATTTTTCATGGAAAGTTATGAATGACTACAGCAGCCACATCAACTTTACTCATTACATTTCATTGGTTTTTATGCTTGTTTTTTTCACTTTTATTTCACTTTTGTTTTTGTTCTGGGAAGTTTAATTATTATTCTTATCACACAATTATCAAAATAATTCGCTTGCAAACTTTGGGAAGATTGGGTGCAGGACTTTTAAGCTGACCTACTCTGTATAATGGAATATAATCACCATTTAATATATGTTCCATGATCTAGATTTAAATTTCCAGACTGGTGTTTCTTTTGAATGTGATAATGAGTAAGTTATTATACAAACAGCTCAACGTTGCATGGGTTATATTTTTGGACAATAACCTAAGACTTTGGATTTAAGGAGAAATTCTCAGTAACACCTGAGATTCTATGATCACCAGTTTGATAAATTTGTAGTGCACAAGAAAGTAAATCAAGACATCAAGCATTGTGATAATTTTTGGAAAAGGAGAGGGAAATTGGGGAAAGTATCTTGCAAAACTAGATAAGCCAGAATACAAATATCCATAACACAGTATGAATTCACTAAATTGAAAAAGTTTAACAGACTCTCTAGAAACATTGTAAACTAGAAAGAATCAGTTTTAACCTTCACTTTGTAGAAATCTAGTATCTTGAGAAATTAACATCCTTTCTGGAGGGGAAGAGAAGCTTGGGCTAATTGAAGGTCTGTGGACTGTTTTTCCACCAGCAAAACTACATCCATTGGAGATTTAGCTGCCCCTGTGTTTTTAAAACTTTTTTTTAGAGTCTAGAAGTAGGTCATTTCAGGGATGAATGGAAACCAAATTGATCTTTCAGTTAAACTATGCCCCTGAAATATCCTAGGGTGGAGAGCCTTGGAAGTAGACAGATGTCAGAGTGAAGGGCCCTGTAGGGTCCAGCATTAGGAACTGTGCATGAACTCAAAGCCTGAGGTCTCCATTCAGTAGCAGATTGCCCCATTCTCTCAGACAGAACACAAGATAGAGTGGGAAATGGTCACAATGTGTAGGTCAATGAGATGATTCTGCAGTTGGCCATCCCACAGAGAAAGAGGAAGTTAGCACAAAAGGATCAGGGCCATAGAGATACATTAAGACAAAGACTTCCTCACAAACCAGAGTGAGGGCTGCATTATTTTATTAAAGCTAAATACAGAAAAATGGGAGCGAGAATAAAGCAAGCTATCTGGGGCCACCTGTTCAGGTTCTTTTGCTGTACCCTCATTATGTCCTTACCCCTGGATGTTGAATATCTACAGGATCCTTCAGGGAGACTCTATCAGAAGGTCCCTGGGGTCATTCAAAAGAGGTCTTCAGACGTCTGTTTATTAATACTTAGTACCTAACTGATGTCACTTAGTCCAATGGTTTTATAGGCTAAGGACCCTGGATTTTAGATCACCAATGCAGACTTCCTCCTAAGATCTAATCTCATATTTTCAGCTGCTTAATAAAAATCTCCACTGGATGCCCAATAGGCATCTTGAAAGCAACACCTCCAGAAGCAATGTAGTGACGACTTCTTCACCTGAGAAGACAAAGTCCTATTGGGTGCAGAATAGTAGATTCCTCACCCTCAACAAAAGACTCCTAGGCCAATTCAGAGTTTCCAAACTCTGCTCACTAATTTGCTTCCAGACATCAAGACTGCTCACAAGCAGAGTCACTATGATTGCCTCCATACCTTCAGACTCCAGCTAATGTGTGAAGAACAGACTGACCTTTAGACTGCCCTGGATTTGAGAAGGGAGAAAATATTCCCACATCTCCTTCATATAGGATTAAGAAGACAAGTGTGTTGATCACACCCACCATGTATATGAACAATTCAAGTGATAAAATATGAGATAGCACAGTTGTAATAAATATTTTGTCAATGAATTCCCATAAGTATGCATATGTGTGACCATGTGTTAACATACATGCTGAAGCAATGGCTGATGTCTGTTAAAGCTGAGAAATATCCCAGCTGCTGCTGGGCAAACATGGAAAATTGCCACTCAAAGTAGTAATCCTTAAAATGTTCATAGAACCACAAACTCTTTGGATAAAGGGATGGAAAATACTGGATACTCTTTCCAGAATAACACACATATACATAGATTTGGAAATTTCTCATATACTTTTAAGGGTTTCATGAACTCCTTGGAATTCATGGAACTCATTGGAATCTCCTATGATTTGGAAATCATAAAGTCTTAATAAAAATACCTAACTGAAAACATGAGGCAAATACACACTTTTTCACCAAAAAGATAGGGAAATGGAAACCATCATGATGCTATTGAAATAGGCAGTAACTCGATTTCACGTGACAATAAAACTGCCAGCGTTGAAGGAGGCCATATTGCTTCTAACATGGGATCTGGCTATGGATAGTCAAATTAGCAAACATTTAAATCAGTCCATTGTGTGATACTGACTTCTCTCTGTCGTAGGATGATGATTGCCTGCATAGCATCTATTTTCTAACACTTTTACTATCTGCCTCTGTAGAAATGTTTTGCTTGTGCCTGTGTGTCTCACTCCACCTTGTCCTATGCATCACCTAACACATAGTTGATACTTGATAAATGTTTGTTAAATCTAATAAAAAACAAAAGATAGTCATCTCAAGTCACCTAAGTCATCAATGACAGAGCTGGAACTCAACATACGATTGTCTTGAGACAACCCAGTTTTCCACACACCATTTATGTGCCTATGCAGTAAAGCGAACCAACATGTGATGTCCTCACTTAATTTTCTGGAACCCAAAAGCCTCTTAGAAATTTACTCACAGTAAGTTTAACATGGAGCACATCCAGGCTGGATGAGCTTTTTTATGATAGCATTCTTCAATTGGTCTTGCATCTCTGCTTTCAATTCTCCTTGGTTTCAAATATCTAACTGTAACAGTAAGGGGTTGGAAATTTGGACATATACGTGTAATACTGGGAGGAGCTCATTATATCGGCTTCTTTCCTGATGTTTGTATTCATTTATTATAAAAGACTTTAGTAAAAATTTGGGCAATGGATTTGACTCAATGGAGCAACAGGAACAAAAGAGATCACAGATGGCTGAAGTCAGCTGATGGGGTTCATGATTTATCAGGTGGTTTGTATGTGACAACTGTAAGAAAACGTAAGATATTCATAATTCATTCATCATTCAGCAATTTGAATGATGAAAGAAAAAGAAATGAAAGAAGAAAAAAGAGAGAAGGAGGTAGGGGGTGAGAAAGGAAGAAAGAAAGGAAAGAAGGAAGGGAGGGAGGAAGGAAAGGAGGGAGGGAAGAAGAGAGAGAGATGAAGCAAAAGAAGGAAGAATCAAGAAATGGTGTGTTCAGTGATTCCTAATATGTTTCTGTCAGGCCTGTGCATTGGATTTAGAATGCTTTCAGGATATAGTAAAGTACTTGTAGTTCCTGTCCTCAAGTGCATGATCTAAATGAATATATAACTTTGGGGCACCTGGGTGGCTTAGTTGGTTAAGTATCCAACTCTGGATTTTGGCTCAGTTCATGATCTCACAGGTCATGAGATCAAGCCCTGAGTTGTGCTTACATTGGGCATGGAGCCTACTTAAGTTTCTTTCTCCCTCTCCCTCTGCCCCTTCCCTGCCTATCCACATGTGTTCTCTCTCTCACTCTTTTTCTCTCATAAATAAATACATAAATAAATAAATAAGTTTGCAATACATAAAATTATTAGAAAGTCACATAAGAGAGTATAAGGTCAATTATTAAGAAATTTTACATAAATATAAAAAGAGTAGCCCAAATTATTTAGGTTGAAAAATAAGAGTTTTATGGATGAGGTAGAAATTGAGCCAAGCTTAAAATACTAATTTCAAGCAGGAAAACAACATAAACCGACTTTAGAAGTTATATTTAAAGTAGTCTGACTAACATGGAGGAGTTATGTTGGAGACTCAAGGAAAACAGTTACACGTGGA
Organism: Cryptoprocta ferox; assembly: GCA_028646485.1. Classification (NCBI taxonomy): domain Eukaryota; kingdom Metazoa; phylum Chordata; class Mammalia; order Carnivora; family Eupleridae; genus Cryptoprocta; species Cryptoprocta ferox. The sequence continues at coordinate 123,779,923 of CM053577.1, read as the reverse complement.
GAAAGAAGAAAGGTTCTGGGAAAATTTATTTAAACTGCACTCAATATGTCACAGTGTTGGTAACTCCACCAGGCTCTTGAGCACAAAAATAAATTGCAAAGCAATGTGAGAAGAGAAATGCGGTTTTTTTTTAAAGCACTGAATCCTGAGTCATGGAGCCTGAATTCTATTTCTAATTCAGCCACTTACTAACGGTGAATATGGGTTTGGCCATTTGTATGTCTCAGTTTCTCAGTAATGATGATAATAAAATATACTTCACATAGTTTTATGAAGATTAAATAGCATAATTAATAAATTAATGAACTATGTAAGTTCTATATAAATTTATATAGCAGCTCTATATAAGTGTAAAGCAGTATTTTTTTGCTAGTGGCATTCACATAACATTTTATTACATGTAATTTTTTATTGAGATATAATTGCCCTACAACGTCATGTAGGTTTTCGGTGTACGATGTGTTGATTGGACACGTTTATATATTGCAATATGATCACCACTGTAGCATTAACTACCACCTCCATCTGTATTCTTAACATTACTGCAGAACTCTGTAAGTAAGGTTAGCCTGACAGTCGTAACCAGCATGAACTGGTGTGGGGAGAGACCGAAATCAGATTAGTCAAGAAATAAGAGTAGAAATCCAAATATGAGAAGCTGGGGGAGGGAACCAAGATGAATACAAGAGCTGAGTATAGCTACCTCGAGAATGTTGATACCACTAACCTAAAAAGTAGTATCTGAGGGAAGAGAAAGTAGAGGCCACTAAAGACCCAGGTTTATCTGCTCTTCTCCTCCACCAGACAGCTGCAGTATCTCTAGTTAGTACACCCATGTTCTTGGAAAGGGGAAGGGCAAAGGGGGAAAAGGCATTGGAGCTGAAACAAAGTCAAAGCTTCTTTGGAAGACCCAACCTTTAAACTTTCACTCATACTTTATTATCCAGAATGGTAGCACTGGGCCATCCCTGTCTGGAATGTGACTAGAGAGAAAAGAATTGTGGGTAAAAGTTGGAGTAAGCAATCATTACGGTTTGCCTGGAGCCTGCCCTTGAGGGACTTTTGAGAATATTAAATGCAGTATCTAAAGTGCCTGTCATATTGTCTATAGGACAGTAGGGTAGCTGCTCAATAATGTGCATTCCTAATACTATATGGTGCCTACCAAGTAGCAAGCAGTTGCTACATCCTGGAAAGAAATAACTGAATAAAGTATGACTTCTGAATGATTTCAATTCTAGACCTTGAAGAGATGGTGGCTTGAAAAGCAAGGGAAAATGTATCACATGTAAGTAGAGAGTTGGGCAAGGAAACCTTGATTTTTTTTTAATGTTTATTTATTTTTGAAAGAGACAGAGACAGAGTGTGAGCTGGGGTGGGGCAGAAAGAGAGGGAGACACAGAATCCAAAACAGGCTCCAGACTCTCAACTATCAGTACAGAGCCCGATGCAGGACTTGAACCCACAAACCATGAGATCATGACCTGAGCTGAAGTCAGACGCTTAACCAACTGAGCACCCAGGCGCCCCAGAAACTGTGATTTTTTAAAGTGAATATCACAGGGCAGCTCAGAGCAGAGCTAGGAGATAATTATTATAAAAATCAAAAATGAGGACTCCTAGGATTAATGTTTAAAAAATATTAAAGGATAAACAGAGAATGTGTTATGAAAGTCAAGAAAAAAACATGTTTTAGTTAAGAAGTTGCAGCTTACTTACGAAATTCCACAGAGACGTCAACAACAAGAACAAAAGAAAGACTGAGCAAAAATAACTTCATGGATGACTGCATTTCAGCAAAATTTGGGGTGCGTAAGTCACATTTCAAGGAATTGAAGGAAAAGGATTGTTCAAGGACAGACACAGGGAGTTAAGGACATTTATTTAAGACTGTAGAACAAGTGGTTATGGGAAAATGAAATCCCATTGTGGCTAGATGAGGGGGCCTGTCAAGGGAAAACTTTTTAAGAAAGGAAAGCCCAAGTGTGCTTGAGGGCAAGGAGGAAGGCAAGTCTTTCTTGGAATAAGAAAGACTTAAATTGTTGTAAAGAAACAAATAAGCCTCAATAAAATGTCTCAAAATAGAAACTGGGCAAAACCTAGCTTATATGTGGGGAGCTAGTGCCCCTGTGGACAGGACACAGTGAGAGCTTGGCATCGAGCCAGGAACAGTCGGGAGAAGGTTACAGTGGATCTCTGCTGAGATGAAGGTTGGCTTAGGAGAAAGAAAAAATGAAAGCAGGTTTGGAATGAGGCCTCAGGAGAAAACAACAAGGACTCAAAGGGGAGAAGGATAACTTCTGAGAGCAGCAAGTGCTGAACTGTAGTGGGAGGCACATCTTCTTCGACACAGAATTTAAAGCCACGGGATATCTTGGGAATCATTTCTTTGTTTCTAGTAATCTAAAGAGAGGTGTGAGTAGAGCAATTTATGGAACTATTTTAGATTGGGGCTTGATATTGAAGGTTCATTAAAAACTAAGAGACTTTAGGAATCTAGACTGATGGGTAAGAAGCATCAAAGCTTGAGGTTACCCGAGTGTTCAGGTGGGAGAAGGTGACAGAGTCAAAGGAAGTGAAAAGATGGCGCAAACGGGTAGAGATGTGGGCCATGAGGACGAGAGGGACATAGAGAAGCAGGTTCGATGGAGGTGAACAGAGGGAAAATGTCAGGCAAAGACTCTGTGCTTACAAAGAGCCCAGAGCTGGACTATTACGTGCAGTCCTGAAGTTACGGCACCTGGACAGTGAAAGCCAAATGCCAGAATGTTGAAACTATGAATTCATAGCACTTGATGAACTGACAGTAAGAACACCAGTGTCACTGAGAAAGATGGAGAGTAAACACACTCATGTGCTCATAACAACTGAGAGCCTGAGTTTTGGACAGGACCCAGCTTTGCCTTCCAGCCATACCACTTAAACAACCACTTAACTGCTGTTTGTCTTTGGACGAGTTATTCAACCCCAGTACACTTCATTCCCCTCCATTATAGCATGGGAAAAATAACAGCAGACCTCTAAATGATGGTGACAAATGAAGGAAGGAAGGCATGCAAAGTGTTTAGTAGCACACCAGCACAGAGCAATCACTCGATAAACGTTAGGAATATCCTTAGGAATATAAAAACCAAATGTGGGGAGCCCTACAGGGCAGCAGTGATCATTTGCAGTCAGTAGAGAGACACTTGAGGGACTTTGAAAGATAAGGAATTTGTGGGAGAAGGGCAGAATTCTAGCAGGATGTTTGAAAAAGCTAGAACTCCATTGAAAATGGTGGAGGGAAAGGTAAGTGTCTGTTAAGACATGAAGACAAAGAAATAACAAGGAGAAATAGGCTGAAGATAAGTGGAATTTCCCTGATATCTAGAAGGGACTTCTTAAGTCACAATAAAATATAAAATAAAATAAAATAAAATAAATAAAATAAAATAAAATAAGAAGAAGAAAAAAGAAAGAAACAAGGAGAGTGGAGGAATGTAAGAGATAAGCATGCAAATCTTAGCTGTCACAGGCACTGGAAAGGATGAGAATTTTCTATCTCCTTTCACCATCAAGATCTATCAAATGTATCCACTTTTAAAAAAGAGAGGGAAGCATCTGTTTCTGAGAAACTGAGGGCCTGAGTGCTTGTCTTCTATTATCCCAATAGCCAAGAACATAAAGTCAGAAAGAAAGATCACGTAGGACATCATCACATATGTGCTCACTAAAGCCAAATAAGCTTTCACAGAAGAACTTGGTCCTTGTAACTAGAAAAACATTACATAGAGCATTTTATGTGGCTATTTTTTTCCTGGCATTATTTTTCATTATGGTGCTCAGACCTCATATATATTTAGATCTTCATGGTTTAACATTAATGAGATATTTGATCTTGACCTAATGGCATAGATTGTTTTCTGTACAAAAATATTGCTTATAGACGTAGTAATAGTCTGCATCTGCTGAAATGCAGACAGGTGAAAAACATCTACCTACAGACATAAAAGTAGGAAGAATCATGGGGTGCCTGGGTGGTGCAACTGATTGGGCATCCTACTCTTGATTTCAGCTCAAGGTCATGATCTCACAGTTTGTGAGTTTGACCCCAAGTTGGGCTCTGCACTGACATTGTGGAGCCTGCTTGGGATTCTCCCCCTCTTTCTCTCTCTGCTCCTCCCCTGCTTGTGCATTCTCTCTTTCTCTCTCTTTCTCTGTCTTTCAATAATAAATAAATAGATAGTTAAAAAAAGTAAGAATCCATCTGAACCATTCCCAATATTGACACCCCAACTCCAGCTACAAATTCATCTATTTCTATTTTCCTTGAGAGTTCTCACACCACCCTTCTATCTGCAGCTTCACTTTTAGATTTTACTGAGCTATAGAACTTTAATTTTTCTATTCATTCACTGCCCATCCCAAACCAAAAGTCTCCATATGTTGTATGCTGCATTACAATGGTGTTTGTGAGATTATGCTGGAAGATTGGGGGTTGTGGGGTGATCTACCGTTGGCCATATCTTTACATCTAAGACCTAATACCATTTCAATAAGTGAAAATCACAGCCTTCTAACACAAAACCAGTTACTTAAGAAAAATTTGCCGTAAGCACAATGCTGAGGCTTAAACTGACTGCACAAGATGGAAGAGAATGGAAGGTCAGGTCACCAAAACACTACAGCTCTAAGCTTTCCCATCATCTGTTATATTCCTGGATTTCCCCATATTCTTCTTTATATGTTTAATAAAAATCACTTTCACGTTTATGGAAAATGGAGCATAAAGTGAGCAGGTTTTTTTTTTAATGAGTTACATGGAAGAAAGAACTGCAACTAAGATTTTTGTGATTACTTTGATAGACTTCCAGTAGGAAGTATTTAGTTTATCTGCACATAGAAAATGAATATTAAAATATTCATACCCCCAGGCTACTAGAAAAAGTAGATAACAGCTGTTGGTCTAAAATGTGGTTTCATTATGCAGAGATTGGAATAAGCTTGTAATTATGAATTAGAGCAAGAGCACTTGAAAAAAAATGTTGAGTAGGTTTCTAACCCCAACATTTAAAATCATTTTTTTGTTAAGAAATAAAGGAAGTGTTCACACCATTTCCCTCAATCAACTTTCAAGTTGTATCAGCAATAACAGACATGCTTTCACTCACCTCAAAGAGAAATGTGCAATAAATCCTTCACATAAATTTCAGAATGATGTTTTTTCTAAAGCAGGTTCAAATTATCTTGTAGCAAGTCCATATTCCAAACTAACAAAACCCTAATTTAATGTTTCTTTTAGATCTAAGGACATAAAAAAATACAAAGAAACAAGGTTTCAAAACATTATTTTGGTTAGTAGCACAAATTATGAGTTTTTTACTGCCATTTATTTTTCTTGGACATGCTATCATGCCAGTAAAGAAAACATGATTTAATTTGTTACAGTATTAGATGAACAAAATAAAGTATTATAAATAATCTTATTTCAAAATTTACTGAAATTAGGAATACCTTTTAAATTGCATTCTAATGGAAAAATATTAAATAATCTCTTTTCCAATTCAATTAATCCACTGAGAATTGTGATGTTAGTTGGAAGCAATTTAAGCAAGTTAACCCCCACACATACACACATAATGCTTAAAGCAAATTATATAGACCAAAGTACAAATTATATTTCCTGCTTCCGCTGTCTCACTGCTTCTCCATTATAATCAGTTCAGAAGCTGAATAGATTATTACTGAACAAAAAAGATAAAAGGCAATTGAACAATATGAATGGTGACTAAGAGAATTTTTTGCACATTAGTGACATTTCATTAAGAAATATGAAGCATTTTCAAAATATTTTCTGAAATTAAGAATTATTATCCTTCCTTAAAAGTGAAGAAAATGAGAAATGGAAATAATGTACCAGACCAGAATAATTGTAACAGACAAGAGTTAAGTATTACAGAAAAATATAAAAATGGGAAATTTGGGGGGTTCCTGTGTGGCTCAGTTGGTTAAGCATCTAACTCTTGATTTCAGCTCAGGTCATGATCTCACAGTCTTGAGATCAGGCCCATGTCAGGCTCTGTGCTGGGCATGGAACCGGCTTGGGATACTCTCTCTCCCCCTCTCTCTCTGTCCCTTCACCCTCTAAAAACCGAGAGAAACTTTGTGTCCATTATTTGTTGTGATATGAACTTTGGCTAAATTATGTGTATTTTGATACAATGAACCACATTCCCTTGCTGCTTTTTCTTTTTAATACTAACACTCTTCCTATCTAACTCTAAGATGTGTTTAGAAAACAAAAGGGAAAATGAACACCCAGACTCTGTCCTCCAGCCTCTGCCTGCTGGGTCGGATAGAGTTCAGAAAGAACAGCAGACCAGATGGGGGGAGGGTGAAGTGGATAAAGGGAACCCAGAGTCCACATTTCCCGACAAGCACTGCGTAACCTATACCTGTCTAATCACTGTATTGTACACTCAAAATTAATATAACACTGTATGTTAACTATACTGAAATTAAAATTTAAAAAAAACTTCATAAAATTTAGAAAGAAAGAACAGCAGATGGCACACAGAAAGTCTGCAACACTTCTTTGAACACTAGCCAGCATTTATGGGTTCTAGCCATACGTGCAAATAAAGGACAGAACAGAAACAATTATCTGGATGATATTTTTTTTAATTCAGAATCATTATTTTAAATTTTTTAACTTTTTAAAAAAAATATTTTTGAGAGAGAGAGAGAGAGAGAGAGCATGAACAGGGCAGGGGCAGAGAAAGAGATGGAGACACAGAATCCGAAGCAAGCTCCAAGCTCTAAGCTGTCAGCACAAAGGCCAAAGGTGGGGCTCGAACCCATGAACCATGAGATCATGACCGGGAAAACAAGTGGGCCTGCAGTGTTGCAAGTAGCCAGTTACCAACATATTGGCAGGCAAAAATACCTTGCTCATCATAAAGATAACTTTCTTGCCTTTCTTAACAGATCTCTCAAAAGTGAGATCAATTGAAAATCTGCTTTTATGTGCATTCTTTTGTTTAACATTTATTTATTTTTGAGAGAGAGAGAGAGAGACAGATCATAAGCAGGGGAGGGGCAGAGAGAAAGACACACACAGAATCGGAAACAGGCCCCAGGCTCTGAGCTGTCAGCACAGAGCCTAACGCAGGGCTCAAACCCACAGACTGTGAGATCATGACCTAAACCGAAGTCCGACGTTCAACCGACTGAGCCACCCAGGCGCGCCACATGTGCATTCTCTCTCAATAGAGAAGATGTAATACAAAAATTAGAATCTAAATCTTTCTTCAATCCAAAAACTTTCATAAATGATTTAGAAGAAAACATAAAACACAAAACAGATACATCTCTTTTCCCAAAAGCAAAGTAAGTAAACAGTAAATGGTTAACAAATGTGCATAATTAACATTTTCACAGTTTACATTACCGCCTCACTGATATTTCCATTAAAAGTTTAAGAATAGTATTGAATAGCAGTATAAGTATTTTTAAAAATTCCAAGTTATAATTTGCTCCTATTTTTCTAAGATATAATGTTAGTATTAAGATAATAGATAACATTGGAGAAATATGGAATATTTGACAAAAATGATTTATATCTCCTCCTGAGTGTCAGGATAATTTTGTGACAAAATAGAAGTCCATGCTATTCTGCAGTTTTATTTAATTTTGGATGGAAAATAGCCATTAAAATACCTTGAGAAATAATAACAATATCAAACCCAGAGATCCTAAATACGATTTAATATCTTTAAAAATACCATACAAATGTTAATTAATCCACATAAAAACATAAGGTAGGGAAGCACCATCATTGCCCTCTGATTAACCAACAGTGTGGCCAAGGTTAGTCTCAGGACTTGGGCTGGGATCATCTGTCTTCAATAGCACATAATTTCGTAACTCCTGGAAGAATCCAGAGAAAGAGGACATACCTCACATTCCAGTAGTTGCAAAACTTTTGAAAGAGTTTGTCCCAGAGATTTTGACTTATGTTTATCCTCTGAATCTCCCCCATTTATATTAATTGAACACCTTTCTTGGGAGACAGCACTCCACCATACAGACATCCTGCACTCTTTTAATTGAGCCCCTTTGGGGGAAAGTATCGTTTAAATATAACAATATATTCAGAACCCTAAAATAATTTGATCTATAATAAATTCTTAAGCAAGGGAGGAAGACCAGCCTGGGGACCCAGGGAGGGGAAGATTGCCAGGTACGAAGTCAGAGATTCACAAGGAAGTTAGAAGCTCCTTCCCTGGAGACTTTTAAAAATAGAATAGACAGCCCTCAACATACAGTGATGTAGGAGGCCCCATTATACTTTTGTTATTAGAGAACTTCACTATAGGTTTCCTTAGGCTTGATTAAAAAAAAAAGTGGGAGGAGGGCAAGAGAAAGCCACCCGATGTGAGGAAAATCTAGTTTAAGAAATGCCTTTGATGGTGAATTAAGTCTGTTCATTTTAATATGAATTCTTTGATTTTTACACATGATTTTTAGGATAAAGTCTTAAATGGATTTAAATTCTAGTATCTGTTTGATTGCACTGCTTTATGTTTTTATCTACATTTCATATTACTAGTGTGTTCACTGCATATTGTGCTATTTTGGGAACCTCAGTACATTCAAGGTCAAGAAGAAATTGAAAGTTGCTTGGATATTTTACTTTTTATCCTCCCTTAACTCCATGGTTCTCAATATGATTGTGTATATATGGAGACACACACCCATACATAAATATGATTTAATAATAGCTTCTCAGGGAAAACTAACAATACTTTAAGTATGTATAATCTTCTACTAATTAGTAAACTATGGGAACATTAATAAAAAATTTAACACACTTTTCTTCTTCAGTTCATGATTCAAGATACCATGAACAAATCCATTAGAAATCCTTTTCTCAGTTAAAAAAAAAAAAAGAAGAAGAAGACAAGGGGCGCCTCAGTGGCTCAGTTGGTTATGCGTCCGACTTCAGCTCAGGTCATGATCTTGCCGTTTGTGGGTTCGAGCACCACATCGGGCTCTGTGCTAACAACTCAGAGCCTGGAGCCCGCTTCAGATTCTGTGTCTCCCTCTCCCTCTGCCCCTCCCCTGCTCACACTCTGTCTCTCTGTGTCTCAAAAATAAACATTAAAAAAAAAAGAAGACAAGAAAAATTTATCTTAATTCAATATCTGTACATACACAGAACATCGTAGTGACATGCCCAAATGCCACATCTCATTATCCTTGCTCAAGACTTGGACAACTTTGTTATCTTTAGTATTAGTAATTTGTACTTGAAGCCTTCTGAAGACTACTGAAATTTCTTTTGCATTCTCTATTTGGTTAAACTCATCACTTCTTTTTTCATTTGATTACAATGCAAGTAACACAACTAATCTATCGGCTACACATCTACATCTACTATAAGACTAAATTTGCAGATATGTACACTATGTGAAACACATCATAATATAATTTTGTACCTAGAAGTTAACATTTCTTTTAACCCTAATTGTAAATCCACATATATTTTTAAGAAAATTAATCTTCATTTTAAAGAAACGGTAATCAAGAACATAGAACATGTTAATTCTACACTTTATTTTTTAATTAATTTATTTATTTTGAGAGAGAGAAAATAAATCTGTTGGGGTGGGGCAGAGAGAAAGGAGAGAGAGAATCCCAAACAAGTTTGTGCTGCCAGCGTGGAGCCCGGCTCAGGGTTCGAACTCACAAACTGTGAGATTGGGATCTGAGCTGAAATCAGGATTTGGATATTTAACTGGCTGAGCCACCCAGGCGCCCCTACTTTTACACTTTAACAGTGAACTTTCAGTAACATTCTGAGCTTTTCAGTGCATCACGTTGGGCTGAGATACTTATCCATTGTATTAGTTTTTTATTGCTACTGTTGATGATTTAAACCAAACACATTTGTTATCCGGGTGATGGAGCTCAAAAGTCTGGCATGGTTTTCACTGCACTGAAAATCGAGGTGTTAATAGGGCTGGCATTCTGTTCTGAAGGCTCCAGGGAAGAATCTATTTCTCTGCTTTTTCCAGTTTTTAGAGACTACCACATTCCTTGGCTCCTGACGCCTTCCTTCATCTTCAAATCTGACGATGGCACCTGGAGTCCTCAGATCTTACACTGCTTCACTCTGACCTATTCTTCTGTTAAGAACCCTTGTGATTATATTGCAATTACCTGGACAATATGGAATAATATCCCCATTTTAAAGCCAACTAGTTTAAGTGTCACCTGGAAAATGAATGTACCCAAACTGTGTAAGTAACTCCCTATGCTATTTTCTCACCAATTTAGATACAATTTAGATATTTTTGTTTCATTGTTCACTTATATAGTGTTATTTACAATTTTCCATATAAAAAGGTATAGATACAAAATGGATAAATGGTTTTGAGTTAGAACCTACACCTATTTTTTGAGAGAGAGAGAGAGAGCATGAGCAGGGAAGGGGGCAGAGGGGGAGAGAGAGAGAGAGAGACAGAGAAAGAGAATCTTGAGCAGCCACTTAGTGTGGATCCTGATGCAGGGCTCTATCCCACAACCCTGGGATCATGACCTAAACTGAAATCAAGAGTCAGACGCTCAACCAACTGATCAACCCAGGCACCCCAAGTTAGATTCTACACCTTAATACATGATAGAGAACTTGGATCAATATCATCTTCGTAAGTGAGAAAGAGGAGCCCCTGCCCTGGGTCCTGGGCTTTAGAAACCCCTTTTCTGGATTTTCTCTGTCACTGACCCTCCCGTTGGAAAGAAGCCTGTAGAAAGGGGCCTGGCTATTCAGAGTCATCACCCACCTCCTAGACCACACTCATGACACCTGGTACCCCAGAAGTCCCAATTGTGTCACTCAGATTATGAGAACCATTGATCTCTTCTCCCCCAAGTTTACCCCATCAGTAATATATGGAGGTTTCCCCTGATTTCTGAAAGTAGAGCCTTCTTATGAAACCCTCTGTAAGCTGAAATGGGAAAAAGCAAAAGGTAGCACCCTACTTTTCAAAAGTTCCCATTAGGCCACTTTACTTTCATAAAAGACCTATGTTAGTAGAGTAACGGCTTTCTTCATAAAAACAAAAATCCTCTCAAGATTTCTTTTGGTTAGTGAGTACAAGTATTAACGCAGATCTTTTGCAAAAGCAAATGAATGTAAAGCAAACTTTTGGAAAGTGGGGGGTACCTGGACACACCCTTAGGCCTAAGAGGTTCCAAAAGGTTAGTAAGTTCTTGAGGTGTATACAGAGTTTGGAATGCAGGCTGGCCTCTTCATACTAGCACCTGCAGGGCTTTGGAGTACTCAGCCAGAGGAAGGGACAGAAGAGAAGACCAGGGCATGGGAGGTGGGGAGATGCAGAGGCTAGAGGCCCTCCTGGGCATCATCCTACAGCACAGATCTCCTAGGGATTCTAGAATTCAAATGCATATCTGGTCTTTCAAGTTGTTATAACTTACATATGTCAAGGTAGGAGGGTAGAACACATTTATCTGAGAGTTTCTTAGTTTGATTTATGACCTTTAAATATTTACATGTAGAGGATGCAGACTTGCATTTGTATACTCCTGGCTGGGGTCTTAAAAATATTAGGGGCCAGTCTGTCTTAGATATCCTCATTATGACATTTTCATTAAATTAAATTTGCACATCAATAGGACAAATTAATATCTCTCAAAAAAAGTTTTCACACATATACTAGAATGCACCTAATTTTCCTCATCTAATTCAAATTATTCTGAGACTATCATGATTTGTTAATTTCAGGGCTTTAAGGGATTGAGGATTCTTCAGTTTCTTATTACTACAAGGAGAAGCTATTATTATTTGTGAATCTCTATCTATCTACCTATCTATCTATCTATCATCTCTCTATATATCTGTGTAAATATGGGATCTGAGTGAGTTTGTTTTATTGGGAAACCAAGAGAAACCATAAGAACTCTGGGCACTCAAAATGAACAAGGCATAAAGGATCTCCATAGAGAGGCTAACAGCAAGAAAGACAAAGAAGCCACTACAGGTAATAATATATTTTCATCATTGTTTCACTAGTAGAATCATGAAACAAAATATGGAAAATACAAGAAATTTTAAATTGGCATCCATACTTATTCACTGAGTCAATGAATAAAATTTCAGTTTGGCAAAAAGTATTTACAGAAATGCAAATCCAAGCAACTTATTTTTACAATGTGAATCTGAAAAGTCATAGAAGTTAGCTAGGACCTAACGGTCAAGAGCAAATCTAACCAATCCTCATCTTGTGTACTAACACCATCCCTGATAAATATGCATTAATCTCAGGTTGAAAGCCAATCTTTTTTTTAATATATTACCTCAGTGTAACTACATTTTTAGATGTCTGTGTGATAAGAAAAGGAAAGGAAAGAAAAGGAAAGGAAAGGAAAGAGAAGAGAAGAGAAGAGAAGAGAAGAGAAGGGAAGAGAAGAGAAGAGAATTCCAACCTCTCTTTGGAGAGAAACTCTGGAAAGAACAAGCATATTTCTAATTTCTTATTGATCATGACTTCTACTGGTTATGGATAACAATTATATAAACTTGACAAGGTTCATCCCTTTTTGTTTGAGCCATTAAAAAATCAATTAGTCTTTGTTTTATAGAACTACTATTTTATATGCTATTGGATTGTTCTTTCTTGTAAGATCCTTCGATTATGTTTTCTACCTAAGAATATTGGATATTTAATTAACTCCAAAAAATTACTAAATCTTAGGAAGTATTTTACAAAATGTCATTCTTTACTTAATAAAGGACCAGCCCCATATTTCATGAGTTTCCATTCATCTGACAGAGATGTGGTGTTTGTAATTGTGTATATAAAGCCATCAGTCTTCTAGAACCATCTTTAGCTGAGCGAGCCCCAAAGCATGGTCCATTCTGCTCAGATCTGATCAGCATCTTTATAGCTTATCAGCCTTGGGGTTCAATTTTGTTTTGGATGCTTTTATAAATGAGCACAATCACTGGTGAATCTGTTCTTCCAGATTGCAAAGAGAAAAATCGAGAGAGGAACTTTAGTAGATTACTGTGTCATTGAGAATAAACTACAAGCACAAATGCACCTAAAGTAGACTCACAGATGATTTTCGTTGGGTGTACATTTTCAGTTTTATTTCAGTAAAATTATATGATTGTCTTAGTTATTACTGTTTTTGAAGTTATGCTCTCACCCCAGGCTAAGGGTATGATCAATGCATTATCCAACTAAATCAATTTGTTCCAAAGTACTATTTTTTTTCTTAAAAGGAAGGAAAGATTAAAGAAAAGAGGAACAGCAATAGATAGAAAGCATAAGAACTATTTCAGGACTTTTTTCTTCTAGACAGGTGTGTGATGCATTTATACTTTCTAGTAGCTAAGTTCGACAATATGGCTATTCTCAGGATCCAAGGCATTCGCGGAAATAGCAGAAGACAGAGGAAATTTTAAGTCATTTTACTGACTTTTGCATTTATAAAATTTCTCTGTGAAAGAGGTCAAAATAACATTTGCCTCAATGAGTGGCTTCTTAAGTCAGTAGAACAATTAAAGTGTAATGTCCAGAGAAAAGTTGTATATCTCAAACACATGTATGAAAATCTTTTGTAATATTCCATGTAGACCATATAAAATGTATCATTTGATATTTTAATAAAGGAAATAAAATCTCCAAAGATCAGGATATCAAATAGTCAAGAGTATATGTTTAACTAATTAATCTTTAGAAAGACCATGAGCTTGTCAAAGAAATTTCAGTGCCTGGCCAAGAAAAATTTTCCTGTGTTACACCAGAAATTCAGACGCATAATTTCAATGTTAAAAATCCATGTTCATAGTGTTCCAGTCCTGGGAACATATTTATCAGTCATTATAAATGTTATACTTTATAATAAAGTATATAAAGTTATATAAAGTGCTACCTGCTAGAGATTGTTCTCTGCAGGGTAGGAGCAAACACTGACATAAATGAGCCTCAAAGTGTGGTTTGCTCATTTTCTATCTACTCATTCTGTGTGGGGCATAGTATTTGATGACATCTTTCTTAAAGCATTTACAACACTTTTATCAACTACAGTTGATAAGCCTACAGTCTGAAACCCAGAAAAGGGTTCTCACCAGAACCCTGCCATGCTGCCACCAGTCTCCAGAAATGGGAGAAATTAAGTTTCTGTTATTTATAAGCCATGCAATTACGGTATGAGAGCAACACAACACAAAGACAAAGAACACATCCCTGAGACTACTTTAGGTGCACTTGTGCTCATAATTTATGGTCAATGACATAATAATATACTAAATTTCCCAATCCTCACAACAGTATCTTTTAGAGTTGACCACATATGTAACCATTTGGGTTACTTTTGCATGGACAATCACTTTGGCTTACTTATCGACCAACCAATAGCAGAGCCAAAAATACCAGATCAACCATCAAGATTTCTTTTTTTTCTTTTTTTTTATTTTTATAGTTTATTGTCAGGTTGGTTTCTATATAACACCCAGTGCTCTTCCCCACAAGTGACCTCCACCATGACCACCACACCCTTTTACCTTTCCCCCTTCCCCTTCTGCCCTCAGTTTGTTTTCAGTATTCAAGAGTCTCTCGTGTTTTGTCTCCTTCCCTCTCCCTCTTTTTCCTCCTTCCCCTCCCCATGGTCCTCTGTTGGGTTTCTCCTGTTAGGCCTATGAGTGAAAACATATGGTATCTGTCCTTCTCAGCCTGACTTATTTCGCTTAGCATGACA
>CM053577.1:123715255-123764654 GCA_028646485.1 Cryptoprocta ferox | reverse complement strand
AGTGCAGAAGCTTTTTATCTTAACCATCAAGATTTCTTGTTGAGTGAGCCTATAACTCATCATCTTGTCATTGTTATATCAAACAGACATCACTAGAGAATTTCTTAGAAGTTGTGCATGATTTAAGCTAATGTTGGGGTGCCTGAGTGGCTCAGTCGGTTGAGTGTCCAACTTCGGATCAGGTCATGATCTCATGGTTCATGGGTTCAAGCCCTGTGTGGGGCTCTGTGCTGACAGCTCAGAGACTGGAGCCTGCTTTGGATTCTGTCTCCCTCTCCCTCTGCTCCTGCCCCACTCACACTCGGTCTCTGTCTCAAAAATAAATAAACATAAAAAATTAAAATAAAATAAATGATTTAAGCTAATGTTAAAATTATTTCTAAATAAGACAGAACTACTTCATGGATTTCTCTAAAAATATAGTGTATCACACTCCCATCCCTCACTCTAGAGTTTTTTCTTCCTCCTTTGCTCAATTCCATGAAACTAAGTCTGCTTAAAAATAATTAATATGAAACACATTGAGTTCAAAAGCTACTGCCATGCTGGTCAGCCTGCGCTGTACCCAGAAGTTTGTGGAGAACTGGCTTTTAGTAAAACTGAACCCATTTTAGAATAGCCACGAATGGGGCACCTGGGTGGCTTAGTTGGTTAAGCATCCAACTTCAGCTCAGGTCATTATTTTGTGGTTCATGGGTTTGAGCCCTGCATTGGGCTGTGTGCTGACAGCTCAGAGCCTGCTTCAGATTCTGTGTCCTACCCTGCTCACGTGCTCTCTCACTCTCTCAAAAATAAATAAACATTAAAAAAAAAGAATAGTCATGAAGACAAAAAATAAATAAAGTGGACAGACTAGAATATCCAAGAGTATTAAATTTAGGTACAAGTCTGTTGGAGATAATGTCCTCATTGTCAAAACTGGATTGGGTCACACAAAGACAAACTCCTTTCTTGAAAGAAAGAAGAATTATAAAAATTTACTGTCTGAATCATAAAGATAATTCAACTAACCTTCTCACCCAGATAATTCAAATAACCTTCTCATCCTTGGGTGAGGAGAAAAGGAGATTTAAGCACATAGTAGGTATATAATAAAGCTGACCTGAAAGGAGCAGTGTGTGGGAGGCAAAACAGCAAACAGTGATAGTGTCTCTCAGTTCAGATTTAGGGCTCATACATGTCAAGCCTAGAGCAGCCAACCCCCTTGATAGGAAGGGACCACTAATGTGCCAAGGTAGCTCAGGAAACAGGTGTGGCACAGGAAACAGCAGTTTCACTGTTTGAAGTCTTAAATAGACTTACAGAGAAAAATAAATTAAACATATGGGCAATTCTATGAAAATAGAAATGTCAGCATACATTGTAGTAAGAACTTTTGAGTGGAATTGGTATCATCCTTTGGTGTTTTGCCTTTTGAGGAGATATAGAATCAGAAAAGGTTTCCCATAAATGAGGGCTTAAATAGAAGAAAATAAATAGCTCTCAGTCTCTATGCTTGTCAGGTTTGGAAAACAAGTACAAGGGAAGAGTGGCATTGCTTGAGGCTGGGGAGATGTGGTGAGTTGTTTTTTTTTTTTTACTTTAAAATTTGTGTGTATTTATTATTTTTTGTTTTTCTTTTAAGCTTTTATTTAAATTCCATTTAGTTAATGTATAGTGTAATATTCATTGGAGGAGTAGAATTTAGTGATTCATCATTTGTATATAACACCTGGTGCTAATGAGAAGTGCCCTCCTTAATTCCCATCACCCTTTAACCCATTCCCCCCACCCACCTCCCCTCAAGCAACCCTCAGTTTGTTCTCTATAGTTAAGAGTCTGTTTGTTTATATATACAATGGAATACTACATGACAATGAGAAAGAATGAAATCTGGTCATTTGTAGCAAAGTGGATGGAACTCAAGGGTGTCATGCTAAGTGAAATAAGTCAGGCAGAGAAGGACAGATACCATATGTTTTCACTCATAAGTGGAACAGGAGAAACTTAACAGAGGACCATGGGGGAGGGGAAGGGAGAAAAATAGTTGGGGAGAGGGAGGGAGGCAAACCATGAGAGACTCTTGAATATTGAGAACAAACTGAGGGCTGATGGGAGAGTGGGAGAGGGGAAGGGGGGTGATGGGCATGAAGGAGAACATTTGCGGGGATGAGCACTGGGTGTTATATGGAAACCAACTTGACAATAAACTATAAAAGAAAAAAAAAGAAACTGAGGGAAAAAAAGTGTCTGTTTTATGATTTGCCTCACTCTTTTTTTTTATTATGTTTTGTTTAATTCCACATATGAGTGAAATCATATGGTATTTGTTTCTCTGACTGACTGATTTCACTTAGCATAATACATTCCAGTCCCATCCTCATTGTTGCAAATGGCGAGATTTCATTCTTTTTGGTGGCTGAGTAATATTCCATTCTATATATACCATCTCATCTTTATCCATTCATCAGTAGATGATCACTTGTGCTTTTTCCATACTTGGCTATTGTCGATAATGCTGCTATGAACATTGGGGTGCATGTGTCCCTTCAAATCTGTATTTTCGTATCCTTTTGTAAACACCCACTAGTGAAATTACTGGATTGTAGGGTAGTTTTATTTTTAGTTTCTTGAGGAATCTCCATAATGTTTTCCAGAGTGGTTGCACTGGTTTGCATTCCCACTAACAATGTAAGAGGATTCCCCTTTCTCCACATCACCCCAACATTTGTTGTCTCATTATAGTTTTGATTTGTATCTTCCAGATGATGAGTGATGTTGAGCATCTTTTCATATATCTGTTAACCATCGGGATGTCTTCTTTGGAAAAGTGTCTATTCATGACTCTGCCCATTTCTTCACTGGATCATTTGTTTTGTGGGTGTTGAGTTTGATAAGTTCTTTATAGATTTTTGGATAGTAACCCTTTATCTGATATATCATTTGCAAATGTCTTCTCTAATTCCAAAAGTTGCTTTTTAGTTTTGTTGATTGTTTCCTTTGCTGTGCAGAAGTTTTTTATCTTGATGAGGTCCCAGTAGTTCATTTTTGCTTTTGTTTCCCTTGCCTCTGGAGAGGTATTCAGTTGCTATTGCTGATTCAAAGAAATCACTGCCTGTGTTCTTCTCTTGGATTTTGATGGTTTCCTGTCTCATGTTTAGGTCTTTTATCCATTTTGAATTTATTTTATGTGTATGGAATAAAAAAAGTGGCCCACTTTCACTCTTTGCATGCTGCTCTCCAATTTTCTCTACATTAATTTGTTGAAGAGACTAGTCTTTTAAATTATTCAGTAATGCTAATAATACACAACATGAGATATACCATCTTAAAAAAAATTTTTTTTAAGTATAGGGGCACTTGTGTGGCTCAGTTGATTAAGCATCTGACGTTGGCTCAGGTCATGATCTCCTGGTTTGTGACCTTGTGAGTTCGAGCCCCACATCAGGCTGTCTGCTATCAGCACAGAGCCTGCTTTGGATCCTCTGTCCCCCTTTCTCTCTGTCCTTCCCATTCTCATGCATGTTCAGGACACTTAAAAAGATGAATGGAATCTCAACATCCATTTAAAAGAAGAAGAAATGATGGAAGAATAAAATATAGGGAGAAACAGGTGACTGAGAAATAGATGATTTGAAAATGAAAAATAAAGACATTTCAGACAATACAGATCTCAAAATTAAAGGTTTCAAATGGCAAACTAACTGGACTGGACTGGACACACATGAAGACAGAATTTATGAGTTGATAAATGGTACTAAAGGATTTGGTTAGAGTATAGACCAAAAAAAAGCAGAAAGAGTAAATTTTGAAGAAATTTTAAGAGCTTTTAAATGATAATTTTATGGAATAATAATTTTTTAAAAAAAGACATTAGACCTGGAATCAGAAGTGCATTTAGGGGCACCTGAGTGGCTGAGTTGTCCAGTTAAGCGTCCAAATCTTGATTTCTGTTCAGGTCATGATCTCATGGTTCGTGAGTTCCAGCCCCACATCAGGGATTCTTAGGATTCTCTCTGTCCCCTTCTCTCTGACCCCCCCCAAAAATAAAAATATTAAAAATTAAAAATTAAAACAAGAAGTACACTTAGAGAGTTAAGGAAGATAAATATAAATCCACTAGAAATACTGTAGTGAACCTAAGGAAAATAAAAGAAAAATCAAAATATTATATGCTATCAGAGAGAAAATACACTACCAAGAAATAGCAAGTTGGCTTTTTATCAACAACAGATGCCAGGAAACAATAAGATAGTATCCTCAAATGCCGCTGGAAAATAATTGTCAGGATATGTTTAATAGATAAGTCTTACTCAAAATGAGCCCCTTGTGCAGCACTGATGGTATCGTGGTGAGCATAGCTGCCTTCCAAAATGAGCCCCAAAAAACTCATTTTATTTATTTATTTTTTAATGTTTTTATTTATTATTGAGAGAGAGAGAGACAGAGAGACAGAGCATGAGCATGGGAGGGGGAGAGACAGGGGGAGACACAGAATCCAAAGGAAGCTCCAGGCTTCAAACTCACAAACTGAGATCATGACCTGAGCCGAAGCTGGATGCTCAACCGACTGAGCCACCCAGGTGCCCCTCATTTTAGATATATAAAAAGAAAGCTGCCACCCATAGACCTTCATCACTAATGGATGCTCCAAAGCCAAGTTAATACAGATAAAGAAATGTACATAAGGAAGAAAGATGAGGACAAATCTTGATAGAATAAGCTGGCAAGGGCCACCTGTGTAGCTCAGTCGATTAAGCATCAGGCTCTTAAGACTTTTTATTTCAGCTCAGGTCATGACCTCCTGGTCCTGAGATCTAGCTCCACTAGGTGCTGAGCTTGCTTAAGATTCTCCCTGGCTCCCTCCACCCCTCCCCCACTCACCCAAAAATGTAGGAACTCTCTAAAGAAAAGAAAAAAAACCTCGCAAGTTTGATGAACAATATACTCTAATATAGAATCATGATATCTGTTTATACTTTTAAATTAAAAAAGACTCTTAATAGCAGTAGAAAATGGGAGGAGGTTGTTTAACAGATCGCCAAAAACGCTAAGGTCCTTTTGTGGGTTTGAGAAATAATTAGAACTATTGAGTGAGTTTGGAATTTGTTAGAAGATTTCATGGATAAGTGCATGTGTTAAAAATTGAAGATAAACAATAGACATAAACAATAAAAATAGTAAAAAATAAATACAGATGCAACTAATAGCTTTCAACTATTATGGGATGAGGATAAAAAAAAAAACATAAAAATTTTCCCAAACTAACATGAGCCAGAAGAAGGAGAAGAAAAGAGACAAAGAAAATATAAAATGAAAGAAATCCAAATACAGCAATAATTAGGATTAAGATAAACAAAGACAATCCATTTACTATTAGATATGATTAAATATTTGAAACTCAGCTTAAAATCAAAAAGACTTAAAATATAGGAATAGAAAGAAATCTAGCAGGTAAATCCTAATTAATTCTAATTAACTATAACTACTAATTCTTTTTTTTCAAGTTTATTTATTCTGAGAGAGAGAGAGAGAACACAATTCGGAGAGGGAGAGAGACAGGGAGAGAGAGAATCCCAAGCAGGCTTCATGCTGACCCCTGACCCCAGGCTTGAACCCACGAACTGTGAGATCATGAATCAAATTGTCAACCAACTGAGCCACACAGATGCCCCTTAACTAGTAATTCTAATGCAGTTTATCAACAAAGTATAAAATCATTGAAGTATAAATTGTTAAGAAAATATTAATGCAAAATAAGTAATACTACATGTTTCATGCATTTAACAACATGACTTTGAAAAATATAAAGTAATAATCAACAAAATTATGAGAGGAAAATTACAACAAAAAAATCAGAGTGGGATATTTTAGTATATTTCTGTCAGAAGCAGAGAAAGAAAGTTAAGAATATAGAGGATGGAATTATAAATAAAGAATATAATTACAAATATTGATAATATATAATTTATCTGTAATAAAAATGTATACATACACATTAAACTTAATAAATTCTGAACTAATCATAAAAATATACATTATTATCAAATTCACATGGAACATTTACAGAATGTATGACCCATAAAATTGGTCATAAATTAAGATATAAATTTAGAAAAACACTGTCACAAAGATCATATTCTCTGAAAAAGAAACATAAAATAAAATTCAGCAATGAGAAAACAAAGATTTTTATATTTGGAAATTTAAACAAGCACATTTAAATAACACCTTAGTTTAAAAAGAAAATAACAATGGTAATTATAAAATATTTCCAATTTGAAATAAATGAAACCAAAAAATGAAACTACTTATTTAAACAACTGTGAAATGCAGCTAATGTAATACCTAGTAATAAATTAATAACTTCAAAATATTTATTTAATAAAGAAAAATAAGAATGAAGACTGAGGAAAAAGAGGAAAGCAATTTTTAATTCAAAGGCTAAAAAAAGAATAATAATGTAAAACTGAAAAACCTAAGAATAAAATAATACATACTGTGAAAGTCAAAATGAATGTGATAGAAAACCAATAAGAAGGAAATCATACACAAAACTGCTAGCTGCCTAACAGAAATGTGATACCAAATCAAAAGGATAACACTAGAGAAGAAGGTAATAAATCAACATCATACATATGCAGAAATGGAAATAAATAAAATTTTAGCCAATCAACTTCAGCAGCATACAATATGGACACACACATCTACACACATATGTATAGTATGGTGGGGAGAAGATTGACTTTGAAATCCGAGAGAGTTGAATTTGTGTCTGCACTGTCTATTTATTAGGTGAGTTCCCTTGGTATTTAGTGTTTTTGGTGTTTTTGTTAATGTGATTTCAGTAGAAAGCGTCAACATAGCTACAACCAAAACAGTTTTCAATTTACTAAATATGATGAAAACTGAAATTTTAATTGAAATATTTTAACTGAGAAAATTTCACCTTTGAAGCTATTTATCTGCCCTTAAAAATGCTAATGCTATGTTTTTGTTGACTTCAGGTAAATATAACCAAAATATTTTTTAAGTATAAACACATCCCAAGGTTGGCAACTGAATGCAATTTTTTGTTTTGTTTGTTTTGTTTTATAGCAAAAAAAATGTTTTTTGGTGGTTTTCTCATGGTAGTTAAACATGAAAGCAATGTTCATTTCTTGACTTTTCTTTTTTCTCTTTTAAAAAATTTGTTAAATTTTATTTATTTTTGATACATAGAGCATGAGAAGGGGAAGGGCAGAGAGAGAAGGAGACACAGAATCCGAAGCAGGCTCCAGGCTCCAAGCTGTCAGCACAGAGCCCGACACGGGGCTTGAACCCACAAACCATGAGATCATGACCTGAGCCGAAGTCAGACGTTTAACCGACTGAGCCACCCAGGTGCCCCATTTCTTGATTTTTCTTATTGTGAACTCTCATGGTCTTCCTGGTGGAGAGTCAGAACCACACACAGTGTACAAACCCATTAACTCTATCCACTGCATCCATCATTGTATTGTGTATTGTGTCTGCTCCGACCTGCTTGAATTTTCATGGAAGTCCTGCTCTGGTACCCGAGGAAGGCAAGTAGGGCATGGAGCCATTGTCGGTACAACCCAGAACCCCAAAATGCTGCCATCTTCCTCATCTCATCACCAGAGTTCATGTTACCACCCTGGAAGACATCATAGAGATCATAATCAACCATCTTGGAAATTTGAAAGCCACAAATTTAGTGGCTTGGGTGCCAGAGAATATTGCCATTAATGAACATATCAATAAAAACAGGTTGATTTCCAGCCAGCTGCCAAAAGGAGGCATCTTGACACTGTGCCTGTAGCCAACCCCTGCAATAGTGTCCCTCCACCTGCTAGTGGAAAATGGACTACTTACAATTACCAGACCAAATGTGCCGTAGCTTGCCTTTCTAAGCAAATTTCTACACGTATAATTTGTTCTGTTAAAACGTTGCCTCATTAAAGTACCTTGGGACCCTAAAGAAAGTTGGCAAGTGTTTCCTAGGTAATCTGAGAGTTACAGCCTGGAGTTTCCCCTGATCTTTTCCTTTAGTCTAATTTTCTTCCACCGTAGATGACCTTGCACTTTACTTACTTATGTAAGGACGCCAGACCATCCCTCAGACACCTGAATACACATGGGGTGGAAAGAAAGCAGGAGTTTCTCCTTCAGAGGGGTAACGTCCTTAGGGCCACTCTTTGTCCTGCCCTGAGATGCGCTGAACTTAGGTTTTCTCCTGGAACAAGTGTAGCAATTAATAATGTGGACCTGATTATCTTGTCTAATGACAAAAGTCAGACTTGTCACCATTATCACATGATGTGTTTAGGGACCAACATGAACCTATTATATATCATAAATAGTCAAGTATAATAAAAGTTCTATGGCTTACTGAGAATTGTATAAGAAAAAAACATATTCTCCTCTACACATTATTGCTTTGTCTTCAATCACGTTCTTATTTTCCTCTTTTTTTACTTCACCCACAAAAACTACTGACTGAATTAAATCCAAACATTAGAAAATAACAATGCAATGCATATTAATGCAGAAGTCACAATACTCTAGAAGAGAGGACGTTTTTTTCCTCAGGATTTTCTTATTGTGGTGATAGGTGCAGTGATGGTTTCAATCATTTTAGTAGCTTGGAGAGAAAAAAGGAGATAAAAGAAATGGCATTGTTGGGCTTTTAAAAAATAAAATTAATATAATCAATGTAATCATGGTAATGGCCATATTTTGAAAGAGAGTTTTCCCAGTAATTCTTATGATAGAAATATTGTATCAAATATATATATTTGTCCAGAGGAGTTAACTGCTTTGTGCTTAATTTTTTAAAATGTTTAGTTTTTACCTTTCCAAAGAAAAAAATATTTTATAATCAGGTAAATGCAAAAATGTCAAAAGTTAACAATTGCCTATCTGACCAGATAAGGGAAGTTTCATTCCAATTTTAATTGCCCCCAGGGAGGAAGTTTCTTTGTAAAATGTAATCGGCTGCCAATCATGGATGAAACTCCTTTAGATATATTAGGGTAACATTTAAAAACAGAATCTGAAACAGAGGGGCTCAAAGGAATCTGTGCTTTGCCACCTGCTCTTACCAGCTTTCCTAGATGCAACGTATCTATGGATGGTCTCCAGGATGGTTCTAGCAAGCACATGTCGGAGCAAAATGTACCAGGGTGTGTGTGTGTGTGTGTGTGTGTGTGTGTGTGTGTGTGTGTGTGTGTTAAGATGAAAAAGTACTCTCTAATTACTCTACTGTAGTAAGTAAAAGAAAGCTTCAAAGACATAGTGAAGGATGCTGGCAGAGGGCCAAAAATATTTAACGGTTAGCAGGACGAGTGGAGTCTTGCTGCCTTACTCTTAATCATGGTTAGAGAACTCTGCTCTCTTCCGATCATTGTGTGCCCTCCCCGGTTGCACATCATTTCTCTTTCCACGCGTAGGACACCAGGGAAGCATCACCCAGAACCAGGCTCTGCCCTGATGCAGGGGATCTACGGAAATGTAACTACAGCTGAGGGTTTCCTTTTGAATTGGTCACGGTCACGCTATTCAAATAGGAAGAAATCTGCAACCTATTAGACATTTTCCTCCTGCGTTAATAGTCAGAAAAATTAATTATATTTTGTAGCCATTCCTATTACTGTTTTTCCCCCCCTGGTTGAGAAATGTTCTCAAACGGCCGTGCCGGGAAACTGCATGTAGAGTCCATTAAGTTGTGAAAAAAGAGAAGGGGGCGGGCAGATTTGCAGTCCTATCCTTGGAGGGAGAGGAAGGTGGCAACAGAAAAGGAGGGCAAAACTTTCGACATCCGAGGTGCCGCGGACTAGCTCACAACAGAGCAGCCAGTTCAATAAAATGGAATTGCAGAAAAACAACCGTGTGCTTTTGAAACTTTTCAAGTGGATCACGAGGCACTCCTAAGTGTAATCCTGCCCTGTACTGGCTGGAATCGCCTTTCTTTTGGAAAGAAATTGAATCAAACTTCCTGCCTAAAAATCACGTGGGCGCTCCTGGAACATCGGAGACTCAAAACATTTCAACAGAAGTATCCACACAATGACCCTGGGTTTGTTCACAATTGTTTGAACAGAATCAAGTAACCATATGAGTTGCAGGGACCCAGTTTTTTTTTTTTTAAGTATATTTATTTATTTACTGGAGAGAGACAGAGACAGCCTGAGCGGGGAAGGGGCAGAAAGAGAGGGAGAGAGAGAGACTCCCAAGCAGGTTCCCCGCTGACAGCTTCGGAGCCGCCCAGGGTTGGAACCCACCAACCAGGTGATCATGACCTGACCTAAAATCGAGTTAGATGCTTAAACCAACTAAGCCACCCAGGCGCCCTCAGAGACCCAGTTTGTTTGTGGTTTGTTTGTTTTAAATGTGCCACCACCCTTGGCAGTTTAACTAGTTCACTTCCAAAATACGTATGGCATTTTCAGAGCTTGCATGAATTATAAAATTTTAAAGCTGGAGGTGGCCTTATATAGCATCTAATTAAATTTCTTAAATTTCCAGATTAGGAAACTAGGCCCAAGGAGATTAAGTGACTAAATTCAAGCTGACAGCTAGCCAGCGACAGAGTGGGGACTGGGCCACACTCAGTTATTCTTTATAAAATACTCATAACAAAAAATCAAGCAAAATGTATTTTCTTCCTAAGCTAAGGCTCTATTTTCCAGATTTGACAGAAATGTAACATGCTTCATATAGCTGAAATTCAGCAATACGTTGTTCTGCATTGATTTGCTATATTTGTATGCTTATACATGTATTTCACATTCTGTTAAAACAGTAAATGGCATATTTACACAGGTGACCATAAGTTGCAGTCACAGAATAAGACAGAAGGGTATTTTGAAGGCAAATTTTTTTCCTCGCAATATATTGCAAGGTATGAAGTAATTCAATGTTCTGGGATTCATCATGTCTCCTTTAAAATTCTACAAAGTATCAGATAATCATGAGAGAGGCATTATCTCATGATTACTTGAATTTATTATAGGGACATATAAAAATTAATAGCAGAGAAACAACTACAAGCACTTTTATATACGTAGCTTGAATTAGTATAACACTTTATAGTTTTTGAAGCAAATTTCAATTTTGTAGCAACTGAGATTCTAAGGAATAGCATTGGCACTTGGATTCTGGCCTTTGTCTCTTTGTGGTATTTTTTAAAAATTTTTATTAATAGGAATATGAAGGCAGTCAATTCATAAGGACAGTGTTAGGTTTTTCATGTAATTTATAAACACACACCAATGGAAATTTCTTATCTTTGGCAGTTCAGCAATCCTTCCTCCTGATAATAGTACCTAGATTTTTCTCTGAGTTCATGCAGTTCTGGGCATCTAAACCCCTTCCTCCCAACCCCCACCACAACCATCCTTACTTTTCTTTCCCACCAGCTATGTGAAAACATGACCCAGATCCAACCAATAGAGTCTAGCCCTTTGTCCACAGGGGTTTGGAGAGAAGCACAGAATGAACTCATTCTAGTCCAACTGATCCCTAGAACTTTCGCTGGACCTATCATGAAAGAGATTTTCTTTTTCTGCTAGGCATTACTAAGCTTAAAGGGTATGAGCTGAGAGTAGCCAGAGACCGTGCTGGAAAAAATGAAACCACACAAGAAAGTGCAATGGAAAGACCCACTGATGCTTTTAATATTGCCCACATCTTTGTATCCAGCCATGCTGAATACGGGCTAGCCTTGGCATTGAGGTGGCATGTGCCAACGAGCCCCCCCTCACCCTGCCCTTACTTTGTTTTTATATAAATCAGCAGGAGTTAGGTTTTATTCTCTTGCAGCAAAAGACTTTTGACTAATATCAAACAGCAAAGACTTTTGACTAATATCAAACAGCAAAGACTTGAATAGAAAGTAGCAGGAATCTTTTGACTTTGTCCCTGTTCTAATTATCCATTTAATTAGAGGCAGCAAACATTATAGGTTTAAGCAACTGGGGCTTCACATTCTGAACGCTTAATGTTTTCTCAACCTAAATCCCACCTTTGCTCACGGCTTTCTCTGGGTCCAGTTTCTGGGATGGCATTCTGCCTCTTGAGAATCCTAGAAAAGCCTTAAAATATACACAAACAACAAAAACTGAGCAATATTTCTCATTCCTTCCCATTAGCAGATTGGTTAGCCCAAACGCAAGGAGAGGACAGGCATATTCAAGGCATCTATGAAACTGGCAAAAAACATGAAAGACTTCAGTAATTCAATCAAGTAGGAGTGTTTAGAAACTTTATTACAGTACTGATGTCAGGAAATGTTAGTATTTTGGCCATATCATATTTTAAGATTTTTTCATAAAAGTATGTTTGGAGAAAGTTAAGAAATCATAAACATCTAAGTTTATGATTTTAACAAGTCTACAATGCTTTAATATCTTTAATGGAAGAAACATAGTTATTTTAATTCTAGTTGTGCATCAACCAAATTCATCTATATCATCTCAAGTGCCCAGTAATGGGAAACATTTTAGTATTCAGGACATCTTTGCTCTCCTTAGCCCCTCCCCATCACCATTTGCAGAAGTACATTTGCAGAAGTATCCCTCCCCATCACCATTTACAGAGTCATTGCTCTGGGATCTCCTAACATAATGGGATTTAATATTATTATGTGTAGTAGTTTGAGTGGAGAAATTAGGTACACCACATAGTAAACTTAACAGACATGACTCAGACATCCTACCATATGTTTTTATATCTTGAATATTTCTGAGCACATAAGTTTGAGATAAATCTGAGGTTAATTCTATGAGAAGCCATAAAAAGCAAAAATGATTTTAAAAAGAAGAAGCTGTCACTTTGCTTTAAATAATTTTAGTTAGCAATTATTTCTTATGGAAAAATATTATTTTATTATACTAATATATAACCATATCTTATATTTATATAGCTCCTTCTAGTTTAGAAATGATCTCAACCCCCCAGCAATCCTACAAAATAGGTCCAAGGGTCTCTATAAAATGGAAAAAGAGGCTTGAGCCAGGCAGATTTGAGTGTTTTCAGTTGGTTCATGCCTTTGGACTGGAAACCAGAAAGCACCCAATTAGAAGCATCTCCTATTTACTCATTGGGCCAGGGCATTCCCTGTCTAATCACCAATATCATGAATAAGTATCCAAACTTGGGTCCAGATACCTCTATTAAAATCTTCCAATGAGGCTTGAAAAAGAGGAAATTAATAGAGCAAAGTCAAAAGAATGTTATAGAGACTAGTTCTGAAATGTTGGTTCCATGAAGGCTACAAAAATGTTGCCCATCATGGTTCTCTAACACCACAGGTTTATTATACATATAGACATTACTCAAAAACTGTTATTCAGTGCATGAACAAATCTATCCAATTCAATTAGTAAGACCTAGCAAATGTATGGATCTATATGTTATGCATATACTATTATGAAACCTGTTAAGCTACGTATAACACAGATACAATTATTTATTATTTTTTTATTCTTTAGAGAGAGAGCGCCCATATGTGAGCCAAGGACAGGGGTGAGGAGGAGAGAGAGGAGAAAGAGAGAGAGACAGAGAGACAGAGAGAGAGAGAGAGCATCCCTAGCAGGGTCCATGCTTAGTGTGGCTCCACGACCCTGGGATCATGACCTGAGCCCAAATCAAGAGTCAGGTGCTCAACTGACTGAGCCACCCAGGCACTCCAACAGACACAATTCTTCATGAATACAGAACGTTTATCACCAGGATCAGGTGAAATGTGGTTATGAGTTGCTAAACACAGGGTCTCAGTTACAGTCTCAATATTCTTATATGTCAACTTTCTTCCTCTTTATTGGACTTCTTTTTCTTTATAAAACCTTTATAAATATCCTGGTTATAGAAGCATCCTTACCATTCTCTAAGAGGCCAAGGAAGTCAGGGTCACATCTCACCTAACCTTGGTTGTCCTAATAGCCATGGCCCCATTAACCACACTTAATCTGCCATCAGTCATCAAATTGCTCTACTCTACTCTGCTACCTGGTCATGGCAGCATGGGTCATGGCAATACCTTTAGTATAGACTTCTCTTGAAAGAAGCCAACAATTCCTTCAGCTTCTTTACGAGCCCTAGGAGAGATCGTTTATTCTGGCTCCATGATTTTGCACGGGTAGAAACAGCTTGAGTTAACCTCTTATTTCCCTTTCCTAAATGTAATGGGAAAAACACACTTTTGAGATCCTAATCAATATATTCTCATAATAGTTTGCTAGTCTAACCCACCCTTATTTCTACTCCTCCTCAAGAATTTAGACCATTAAGTATATGTTCTTCATGTTCTTCCTGCCTCTGATCTATTAAAAAAAAAAAGTCCTGAGACCAATGCTATCAAATCCAGGAAGAGATGCTATAATTACAGCAAAAGATTTGAGGAGAATAGGATTCCACTCTGAGGGGCACCTGGGTGCTTAATCGGTTAAGCACCTGACTCTTGATCTTGGCTTAGGTAATGATTTCATGGTTCATAGGTTTGAGCCCTGCACTTACATCCAGAACCTGCTTGGGATTCTCTCTCTCTCTCTCTCTCTGACCTTCTCTAGCTCATGTGCTCTCTCTCTCTCCCTCTCTCTCTCTCTTTCAAAAATAAATACAAATATACTTTAAAAATAGATTCTGTTCTGATCCCATATTCACAAATAATAAAATTGGTTTATATTTCTCTACATACATTAGAGAAAGAGAGACAGTTCTCAGGGGAATTGTTAAAGAAGATGTTCCAAAAAAGAATCCCAAGATCCTTTTTCTTAGGAAGGACCCCAAAGAGGAGGAAAATTCCCAGAGATGTAAGCCCTAACAAATATAGAGTGATGAGATTGGATCGGTCTCTTAGAGATTTCTGTGATCTAGCATGAGAAGAAACCTCAGAGTAAACCTTTGACCCTAAAAACAGCACAGACTTAGGAGAAATAGCCCAAGACTCAATGAGAAGGGGTAGACAAAAAAAGATATCTCAGCTGTGACTCCCCTAAATTAATGGCCAAGGGCCAATTCCACTCACACCCATAGAAATATTTAAGGTCTTCAGAGTCAGATATGACTCCAGGGAAAACTGAATGCAGTGAAATCCCAAGCCAACTGTAATTAAGTCTGTTGCTGTACTGAGACTGGGCCTCAAAATGAAATCAAAATCATTTGTAGAATAGAAAGACTATTATGTATCTTGCACCTTGTTGATAACTGTTGACAAGGATCTTTACTCACTGGAAAGACAGAACTTCCCTAATAAATCAAGAAGCAATATAATCAATATGAAGAATTTCAACAAAATATTGCCCGGGCAACAGAGAAAAAAAACAGTTCATAAGTTTTAAAGCCTTCTGTTATTTTTTGTCCCATCCTACAAGGGTTATGTGTGCACATTTTTATGCATGAACTTGATTAATTCACTCAACAAATATTCGTTGAGTACTACTAATGCAGGTGCTAACCACTGTAAGAAATACAGAGAAATATACAACATACCTTCTTTTATCTAATTGAGGACAAGGAGACAAATTAAACCAGTAATGTAACATATTGGCATGCATCAAATAAACTATAGAAATGATAAAAGTATTGTGAGTTTAGACAACTGAGGGAGACACCAGTGGGCTGGAATTATCAAGGACAGCTTCACAGAGAAATGTTTTGCAAACAGTGGAGGAAGACACATTGGTAAGAATGAAATCATTTTAGGGAGTTATGACCAAGATTTAAACTGAATAAGATAGAGTAGGCTAGAGTCAGATGCTATAGAGCAGGAAGGATAGGATAGTGAATGAAAAGCTTGTGTCAATGTCACTGAGAGGGACTTCTGGAAATATTCTAATTAAAATATTTTTTCTTTGACATCTGAAGTTTCTTTCCCCTTAGAAATCTTAATCAACTGAACTAGATCACTCCCCTTAAATCACTTTTTAGTAATGAATCCATAGCCTTGATATATATCTTTTTAGTGCCCTTAGAGATAATCTTTTCCCAGCCATCACCCAGTAATGCTGATAAAGCCAAATTCCCCCCCTCCCCCCTCTCTGTCACACACACACACACACACACACACACACACACACACACTGACACTCACACTTACACAATTCCTTACCCACTTAGATCTAGATGAAAGTCAGTGTAACACCTGCCACCCTGCATACACACAATAATGCTCATAACCATAACCCTTGTGGCTCAACCTATTCACCCTCCCAAATCCTCCTCTGTGACTTAAAAGGCATCAGCCCCATCTCCTTTAAAACATAGTTTCCTAGAGAGCTGATAGAACAACAACAACAAAAAAAGAATAACACTGATGTTTTTTCTATGAGCACTGTATGTCTCTGCAAACTCTACGTCCCATGCAAAAGTCTACTGATATGGCCTGCCCGGTTCCCAAGTTGTCTGGTAATTAGAATTCTTCTCAGCAGGAGACAAATGCCATGCATCTTGAGCAGAGAAGAGGAAATTGGAAGGATTCCAGAACCTTTCCACTATTGGCTCAACTGGCCTAACTGGTAAACATAATGTTTCTGTCTTTAGTTGGAGGTGATTATATTAAGTCTGAGTTGGAGAAGAATAAGATTTTTTTATTATTATTTTAAGGCCTTGCAGTTTTTTTTTTTTTTCTTAAAACACCAGTGAGTCAACCGGCAGAGAAAAACCCTAAGGGTTTACTCATAATACCCAGAGGCAGATCTTGCAGAGAAAATGAAGACCTTGAAAAAGAATATGAAGGTATTTTCGTGCAAAGAAACTGAATCCAACTGATACATTTCTAACAGATCCCTACTATGCACGAGACCAAGATAGCATATCAGAATAAATAGTTTTGAGAAGCAAATATTGACGTGCAGAGACTTGGATTCCTTTTAGATTTGTTTGCTGACAGTTGACATTACACCAAATTGATTCTGGCCATATACATATACAGCCTCAGGTCTGATGTCCTGGACTGTTTCATCTCATCATCCCTGGGAACATTCACTAAGCGATTTAATAGACTCTCTTCCAGATAAGACAAGTAGTACTCAATACCAGGTTAATGAAATTTTTGTGGTCATTGCCTCTGCATACGTCTTTTTACTAAAGAATGTGTGGGTTTTAAACAATCACATAAACCTCTCTTCCTTAAGCAACCACAGTAAAATTCTTAAATTGTTTCTGGTAAGTACTTTATCTGTGCAATCCCTTCTAGTCTCTTCGCCATTTTTATAGATGTAATCAATTATTTCAGTCAAGCAAAGTACACTGCCAACTTTCCAGAATTCCTAGCACGATTTTAACTACCAGCTTGGGGTTTTATTCAGCATGAGCATAAAAGTTATTATATTCTAATTGCTTGTGATTGTTACTACATTGAGATTTATTTTTGTTGGTTTTTTTCAAGAGATTGTTAAAATGAGTTTAGTGACTTCATTCTGGTTTTCCTGATTGATTCTATTATTAGGACTGTGGAAGCCTGGGGCCCTTTGGCCTTGCTGCACATCTTGAACAATTTTTTAAGCAGTTTGGGTTTGGCAAAACCTATTTTGCCAAGAACATTACCCTTTAATTTTTAAAAACCGTGTGCATTTTAAGGAAAATGTGACCCATGTGTTCCTAATTCCTCTATACTAAACACATCAAAATGTTTTGTAAGAAACACTTGATTTCCAAGAAGACTTATGAGCTTTCCTTATAAGACCTTTTAACTTATTTTCTTTTAAAACAGGAAGTTACTTCTGCCAAGAATTAAGTTATTTAGACACCAACTGTTTCAAGAAACTCATGAACTAACTGGACGTATTTTATGTTACTCTGGAATATATTTGCTGAATAAAATGGTAGCCAAAAACAAAAACTGAGCTGTGACAGAATCCAATCAAATAAAAAAAGTTTTCAGAACCTATCTATGTTTTCTGAATCTTCATACCCTTGAAGTATTTAGTTATAGATTTAATATTTGACAAAAACACCTGCTTCAAAAGAGTCTTTTAGGAATAAGACTGGGGGGTTTGGGGTTTTTGTTTTGTTTTGTTTTCTTCGTTCTAGGGAAGATATTTTAGAATCTTATTTGAATATCTGCTTTCAACATGTTACGCATTCACTTCTCCCAAAGAATTTGGAAATTTTAATTCAATTTATCTTCACCGTAATATTTCTATCTCTAATCCCAACAGTAAGAATATAGAAAGAACATTCACAAACCAGCCCAGTGTATATTTCTGCATATGTATATATACAAATGAGACTCCCATGCACAGAACAAACAACATACCAGGACTGTGTCTGGCTGGGTTTCTTAGATATTCCAGTATTCTCTGGTTTCCATCTTACTTTCAAATATCAGATCAGAAGAGAAAAGGAGAAACTGTACCCCACCTCAAGCCTGCAAAGATCCACCTTTTCGCTTTCTCCAGGTTAGTTCTCTCCTTGGATCCACCTCATTTTGGATGATCTTGAAGGCAAGGACCCCCACTGGCCATGTTGCTCAAGGCTCTCTGGGTAGCCTTCCATCCCTATCACCAAAGCCCCCAGCTGCTGTATCATAATTCCCATCTGTGAGCCATCCCAACCCTGAGCACTCAGGGACAACCCAACGGATATCACAACAAAACTATTAAAAGGCAAAATGTTCTGATTTGTAAGTGGCCATACGGTTGGTGCTCAATGATATGAGACGATGGATGTGTTAATTAGCTTGATTGTGGTCAGCATTTCACAATGTATAGCTATATCAAATCATCAAATTGTACATCTTATGTATATAAGAGTTTTATTTGTCAATTATGCCTCATTGAAGCTGGGGAAAATGTGAGAAATTATATCATCCGACTCTGTTGTGAATATAATTTTTTATATGCTAATATTACTGTTTATGCTATTTAAAAATGTACAAATTAGGAGCGCCTCGGTGGCTCAGTCAGTTGAGTGTCTGACTGAGGTCATGATCTCACGGTTGGTGGATTCAAGTCCCACAACCAGCTCTGTGCTGACAGGTCAGAGCCTGGAGCCTGCTTCAGATTCTGTGCCTCCCTCTGTCTCTGCCCCTCGCCCACTCATGCTCTGTCTCTCTCACTTTCTCTCTCAAAAATAAGTAAGCATTATTTTTTTAAATTTTAAATGTATAAATGAGAAACACAAAATAGACAACTCATTTTCCTCTTCTCCCAGGCCTCAGTTTCCTCATCTGTAAAATAGCATAAGAGGATGGAATGGTCCCTAAGATTATTTCCTGTGCAAACTTTTTATGAACCTATTCTTAGCACGTGAGCTTTCCAGCAACCCTGACAGTAAGGCTTACTTAACCCTGACATTGGCGCTTAGTGTTCAGGGAACACAGTACTTCTTGCTGCAAATAGTTACTAGATCAGCCCTGAGTTCCCACTGCATGCCAGGCACTTTGTTAGGATTAAGAATACAAAGAAGAAAACAGAAAGAAAGAAACAAATTCTACCTTCATGAGTTTTAGAAGAGCTTAGGTAACTGAGCATCCAAACAGCTGTGACAACGTCTGCTTAGAATTTTCACCAATAAGAAAAAAAAAAAGTAGAGGGCTGGAAACTCTTTGTATTTAACACGGAGACATAAACATGGAGGCTGGTCAGTGTCAGGGGGTAGTTCACAAGGAGGGTGGTATCGAGGAAACTCCACGACAGCTGATCAGCAGTCAGGAAATTTCCCTTATTTTGTGCACATAATACACTTTATGTCCTCACTTTCCTCTTCATTTTCAAAATGAAAGGTTTTATCAGTTGTAAAACAGTAACTACAGAGGGATGGAATTCTATTTGTTTTAAAATTGCTACTGCTTTAGTTTCGGTGATTTTTTCTATGTGATGCTTTTTTTCTAAGTTCTCCAGCACCCCGATGTACTACCTCTGCCGCCAACAACAACAACAACAACAAAAAAAAATAGGAGGCTCATCAAACATGTTATTGTCATAAAATTCAAAATATACAGAATCATTCCCAGTCCAGGAAATTAATCTAATAATTTCTTGCACATCCGTAAAAGAGGCCATTATGAAGCTGGAGGATGGCCATGGAAACACCCCAGAATGTACTCATGGGATGGCAAGAGTGCAGCATAGGGAGAGCATTTTAAAAAAATAAGACTTTTTAAGGGCACCTGGGTAGGTTAGTAGGTTAAGCATCTGACTTTGGCTCAGGTCATGATCTCGCAGTTTGTGAGTTAAACCCCGTGTTGGGCTCTGTGAGGACAGCCTGGAGCCTGCTTCAGATTCTGTGTCTCCCTCTTCTCTCTGCCCCCGTCTGCTCATACTCTGTCTCTCTCTCTCTCTCAAAAATAAAAAAAACATTAAAAAAATAAGACCTTTTAATCTTAAAAGAGAAGAACAAGTCTAATCCTAATCAAAGTTTTTAAATTAGGAAGAGTAATATTACAAGAATATTCTGATTCTCTTATGATATTTAAGGATTAAGGCATTTCGTGAAATAAACAATACACAGTGGATTGCCTCGGTAAAGATTTAAAATAGGAAATGGCAGATCCATCCCTAATTGTCTAAATTAACCTAAATCTTTATGAATGTACATCATCCACATTTTTAGATATAAATTCTAAACCACAAAAAGTGTTACACTTGGGAATAATCTGGTAACAGTGTTCTTCACGGTCAGGATTGCTAGAAAGTTCATAAGAATAGGTTAAGAATAGGTTCATAGGGATCCCTGGGTGGCTTAGTTGCTTGAGCGTCTGACTTCGGCTCAGGTCATGATCTCATAGTTTGTGGGTTCAAGCCCTGCATTGGTCTCTGTGCTGACAGCTCAGAGCCTGGAGCCTGTTTCTGATTCTGTGTGTCCCTCTCTCTCTTCCCCTCTCCTGCTCATGATCTGTCTCGTTCTGTCTCTCAAAACTAAATAAATGTTAAAAAAAAAAAAAAAAAGAATAGATTCATAAAAAGTTTGTGCAGGAAATCACCAGAGAAATCATTCCACCCTCGGGTGCCTGGATGGCTTAGTGAGTTAAACACCCAACTCTTGATTCTGACTCAGGTCATGATCTCACAATTTGTGACTTCAAGCCCCACATTGGGCTCTGTGTTGGTGGCAGGGCGCCTGATTGGGATTCTCTCTCTCTCTCTCTTTCTCTCTCTGCCCCTCCCCTGCCCATGCTCTCTCTCTTTCAAAATAAATGAAACTTAAAAAAAAAAAGAAATCATTCCACCCTCTCACATTCCTTTACAGATGAGGAAACTGAGGCCTGGAGAAGATGAAAATGAGTTGTGTGTTTTGTGTTCCTGATGTGCGTGTGATGATTTGATATAGCTGTACCTTGTATATACTGTATATATTGGTAATAACATTAAAAGCAGATCTGCTCTCATAAGTATCTCCTAAGAGAAAAATCTTAATAAATTGGTCTTAATAAAGAGTGGATGCTTCATATCTGTAGAGGATCCATTAGTGTGTTGCAATATTCCCAAAATGTTACATATAGTTGGAAACTTCCTTTCATCTGCTGCTTTTGGTTACAGCATGGATGACGACGTGAGAGAATTCTCCGGAGTGAAGCAAGTGGGTATAAATGGTCATCAATTACTAGTTCTTTTTCAGGTATATTGTGTTT
Organism: Cryptoprocta ferox; assembly: GCA_028646485.1. Lineage (NCBI taxonomy): Eukaryota > Metazoa > Chordata > Mammalia > Carnivora > Eupleridae > Cryptoprocta > Cryptoprocta ferox. Next base: position 123,743,101 of record CM053577.1, on the reverse strand, counting down.
TAAAAAAAGGAAGGAGGGAAGGATGGAAGGATGAAAGGAAGGAAGGAAAGAATGAGGAAAGAAGGAAAGAAAGAAAGAAAGAGAAAAGAAAAGAAACCCCCCCAAAAAAGAATAAATCCAAACAACTTGAATTATAAATATATTTTAAAAATAGAATCACTAATCTAACCAGTCTCAACTACAGTAATAAAATTTTGTTTGAGAATCAGTAAAATCTAGGTCTTGACTGGTTTCTTTCAAAACTTACTTTAGTGTAATTTACCTGGAAATTCAGTCTCTGGAGAAGTTAAAGATAAATGCTGAGGAAGGTAATGAAGTATAGACAGAAAGAATATGGCTTTGGTGAATATAATGGTAAAAGAAATGCAAATTTTTCCATCTAATAAACTTTTTTAAAACTCAGAAACATTCACCTATAAACTATGAAATGGGTTACTTGATTTTTAAACCAGCCATAGTGACCACTAGCTTTGCATCACTTACAGAAGTATTCAGACTAACCACAATTAAATAATTACAGTCACTTAACCATAAATCTAATATGTTTGGTCAACCTTTTCATCCTATCTATGACACTGTGCGGAACTGATACCCATGTTAGCAACAGTCTACCACTGTTCATTCAAGTGAAGTCTGTCTAATTTTGTGGTAACAACAATTACACGAAACAGGATTTATTCTGTTTACAGATTGTGAGTAAACAGAATTTGTGAAGAAGAGAATTGTTTACCCATGGGAGGTGGATGAGCTCTTCCAGAAGAACAGGATTTAGTTCCCTCAAGGAGACCTTTTGTGAAATGGAGCTAGAGGGGTGCCTGGGTGGCTCAGTCAGTTAAGCATCTGACCTCTTGACTTTGGCTCAGGTCATGATCTCACGGTTTGTGGGACTGATCCCCACATCAGGCTCTGGGCTGACAGTGTGGAGGCTGCTTAGGATTCTCTCTCTCTCTCTCTCTCTCTCTCTCTCTCTCTCTTTCTCTCTCTCTCTCTCTCTCTCTCTCTCTCTCTTTCTCTGGCTTCTACCCTCTATTCATGCAAGCTCTCTCTCCCTCTCAAAATAAATTAAAAAACTTAAAGAAAATAAAAAAATAAATGGAGCTAGAATGTGTGTTCATTTCACTAGTCTAAAGACAGCAAAGGCATCATCATTAAACAGTTACGTCAGGGCACTAGGATTTCTATATCAAGTATTATGTAAACTTTGTTTGTACAAACAACTTGTCCTCACAAGCAGTAACTGCAACATGACAATATTTATTAGACCATCCTGCAATGTAATCCCATAATAATAGAGGAGAGCAAAGCCCTATTCTAGAAGACAGGACATCTCAGTTTGTGTGACTTTCTATGGGTAAGACATTTAAAGTCAGGCTGTTCAGCAGTACACATAGAAGTTAAACAAGATAAGCTCTAAAATCCCTTTAAATTCTAAAGTAAAATTTTTGATTCATTTTCTTCTTTTTCTGCGTTAACAGGTCTTCCAAGCTGTGCTTAAGATTTGTTTCTTTCAATAATGCCTCTTTTCCACCCTCCCCAAATATACACTTAATTCCCAAGAATTAAAAGAAGGCTTTAAGTGCACTATCCTCTTTCAAAACACATGAAGAAACCAAGACAATGCAAAAACTGTTTTATGACTGTGGCAAAATCACTAACCAAATAATTTCCTTGCCTAAATAACAGGAATATAGGCCAGTCATTTCATTTCCCATCTCCTCTGTTTTCCATCTCCCAAACAGAAGATTACTTGCTTATTTTATAAAGTGGGTGTCAAAAAGTTTCTTGGAGATTGGGGAGAAAAAAAGGCAAAGGGGTGATGCAGAGCAAAATTTGATTATATCTTTCATTTTTTATTTTTTCTCTCATTAAACTTTTCTTTTAATGGGACTTGAAATTCTGTGACAGACTTTTGGTCAAGTTGTTTCCATTAAAAAGTACTGGTTTGAAAAATTAATTACTTAAAACTGTCACACACACAAACTAATGGGCCCCCAAAACATTCTCCTTTCCCTCTGAAGGTTTTATGATGCATTGCTATCATTAACCAGTCTTTTACTATTGAACTTAAATGGCCAATTGGCCCAAACAGTTCTGAGACCATTCTCCCACCACTGATTAAGACTGGGGTGGCAGGTGGTGGAGGTGATACTCATTTAACCTTCTGAGTTTTCCGGGCAGGCTTGGTGTCTTTGCTGGCTCCAGCTGCCTTCTTGTCCACTGCTTTGATGACACCCTCAGAAACCATCCATCTCATGTCACAAACAGCAAATTGGCCTAGAGGATAGTCAGAGCGGCTCTCAACACGCATGGGCTTGCCAAGCACCATACCAACGATGGCAACATCACCAGATTTCAGGAACTTGGGGCCATCTTCTGGATTTTTTCTAGAACTATGGTCAATCTTCTTCAGCTCAGTCAGCTTCCAAAGCAACATGAGGTGGGTGACAACAAAACACAGATGCCTATCCAGCACTGATTTCCTGAGTGGTTCAGGATAATCACCTTTGCTTTGAAACCAGCTGCTTGCAGTCACCAGCCACATTGTCATGACGACATCTTTGACAGATGTGTTCTAGACCTTGAAGCCCACATTGTCCCCAGAAGAGCCTCACTCAAAGCTTCATGGTACATTTCAACAGGCTTTACTTCAGTTTTAACATTGACTTGAGCAAAAGAGACCACCATGCTTAATTTAAGAACACCAGTCTCCATTTCGCCCGTAGGGATGGTACCAATGCCACCAATTTTGTAGATGTCCTAGAGGAGAGATGCAAGGGCTTGTCAGTTGGATGAGTTGGTGGCATAATGCAATACAGAGTTTCAATGAGCATGGTTCCACTGGCATTGCCATCTTTATAGGTGACTTTCCATCCTCCAAACCAAGGCATGTTAGCACTTGGCTCCAGCATATTGTCACCATTTCAACCAGAAATTGACACAAATGCTGCCATGTTGGGATTGTAGCCATTTTTTTTTTATGTAGGTGATGACTTCCTTAATGATTTCCTCAGATCTCTTCTGGCTGGAAGGTGGCTCAGTGGAATCCACTTTGTGAACACCAACAATGAGTTGTTTCATGCCCAGTGTGAGCCAGAAGATCATGGTCACAGGTCTGCCCATTCTTGGAGATGCCTGCTTCAAATTCACCAACACCAGCAGCAACAATCAGGATGGCACAGTCAGCCTGAGATGTGCAGTAATAACGTTATTGATGAAGTCTCTGTGTCCTGGGGCAACGATGGTGCTCACATAAACTTGCTGATCTCGAATTTCCACAGGGAGATATCAATGGTGATATCATGTTCATGTTCAGCTTTCAGTTTATCCAGGACCCATGCCTACCTGAGAGGGCCCTTTCCGATCTCGGCGGCCTCCTTATCAAATTTTTCAATAGTTCTTTTGTTGACCACATTCATAGATCAGATGACCAGTGGTGGTAGGCTTGTCCTTATCAAATTTTTCAATAGTTCTTTTGTTGACCACATTCGTAGATCAGATGACCAGTGGTGGTAGGCTTGTCCATATCTATGCTTGTCCATATCTACGTGTCCATTACAATGATGTTGATATGAACCTTTTCCTTCCCCATTTTGTGTTAGGTTAAGCAGTGGTTTTCATGAAACCTGTGTTCTGGCAGCAAACCTGTTGCAAAAAAAAAAAAAAAAGCTGATTATATCTTTTTAAAAACTTCTAAATCTTTTGGGAGAACTTGGTATTTTGAAAAGAAGTAAGTGAAAAGGGAGATCCCAGGTCTAAAATTCAAGTCAGCTTGACTTCAGATAGAATCCAAGGTGACAAATTTTAAGTTATTGTTGAAAAAGTGAAGGAGAATATCAAGAGGAAACTAACCACCCAAACACAGCTCATCACTTTTGTGCCCCTAGGATTTTTCAGAGTTCACTATTCAGCTCTTAGAATCCCCATAACCTCCATTCCTAAATATGAGCTATCTATGTATTTTTAGGTACTACAGGCACAGTGAAAATACCAACTCACTGATTTCATTTTGTTTAGATAAAAGTTTCAACAAGGCAAAGAATCATTATGCTCTACTCTTTGAACATGTACACAAACACCCCCAAACAATTGGAATGTTATGTCTTTGAATGTGAGAATTCTGCTTTACTCCCTTGTTTCCCAGCACATATCAAATTCTTCACACAAATGTGCTGCACACATAAAAATAAAGTACTGGATACGGAGTTTCATTAAGGTAGAACACAAACTGAACATGAGCAAAACAATAAAATATGTTTAATGTACTTGTGTTCACTCTTGCCAAGCACTTTACCCACTTTACTTTTCACCCTTAAAAATTGCCCTGTCAGGAGCTATCACTCACATTTCACAGAGAGGACATTTCTAAGAAGTAAATTGTCCACGATGATACAGCAAGTAACCTGGAGTCCGGCTCTCAGCCCCTGTCTGCTGGCAGCACAGCCCATTGCTCTTTCCCTTCCAGCACACTTTCCCTCCTTACTCACTGCTCTAACCACACACCATCCAACTTACATATGACTTTATGAATACTATTATGAAAAAGCATGGAGAAAATGTGTTTCTGCTTCACGCCTGGCTGATATCTTCCAACGAGATCTCCAACTTAGTAATCACTTTGTCTTGTGGGTAAGTTGTTTTGCTTTGGTTTACCAAAATATTTTTCTGTCAGAGGGAAAGTTTGTCTGAGAAAATATACATACATCAGTACAAATGAATCAAATAAAAGCATCCTTAAGTATTCTAAGTAACCTGTAAGCTCCCAGGGAAATAATGGAGGGATGAGGTAGACTGAGAGAAAGAAAGGGTACCCATCGCAGTCGTCTAATTAAATTGAGTCTTCAACACTCAAGCTCTTGAGTCAGAGGCCTAATCACTGGAGATCGATGGACAAAGAAGTTGCCTGTGTCCTAAAGCAAGGCCCTTTTGCAGACTGGGCTCCTTAAATAGATTGATGTGCTGGTGAAGGAGGCCATGGAGTGACCAAACCCTCTGATTACAGCTTGCCGACACAGGGCTCCACCTGCCCCACATTTCAATTACTTGTGTTGGGGGAAGTTGAAGAATCAGATTAAGTCTCCCAGGATCACTCAAAAAGAAGGATATGAAAAACAGCAGCCTGGGTTTGACCAGTGTTCAATTTTCTTATAGAATGTTTTTACAATCCTTGCCATCAGAAGTGGGGTACATCCTCCTAAAAATTGTCACTTTGACTCATTCACTCTAAAGGTTGCCACAACTAGGGATCGTCATTTACTCAAATTCTTCTTCATGCATGGCTTGGCAATAGGTGGTTAACACCAGAACCTAATGTTTGCCTTCTTAAAAACAGTACTTGCAAAACATAAACATTCCTGCTACTCGATCTTCTTTCTTCAGCTTCCAAGAGATGATCATAAATAAAATATGACTAATCCTCAACAATTCACTAAGCTTAAGTTTTGTATTTATAGCTACTATGCATACACATGCATAACAAATGTCATATCTGCATTTGTCATAAATATGTAATTAAAACATTTCCCAAGGATTGTGCAAACTCTTCTATATAAATTATCACAACAAACGTAGTAATGGAAAAAACTGAGGCTCGGAGAGGCAAACGTGCCCAAAGTTGTATGGCTATTTAAACAAACTTTATAAATATACATAACTAAAGAGATCACCCCAAGTCCATTGAGACAAACTAATTACATCTTCTGAAGTAGCAAAACCTTATTATTTAAGTCATTCTTTTGGTTCTTATCATAAACTGATCTATATTGTCATTGTTTGTGTCCAGTCTTATCTTCAAATGTTGCTCTTTAAAGCTGGAAAATCTGATGAAACCAATGAACACTTTCCCCAGAAAAATCCATAAGTCCACCATGGTTGTTCCCATAATTTCAGAGAGTTGGAAGGCCTTAGTAGCCAGCCTGTAGGCTTGAAGATCCATGTTCTCTACAGAGCCATGAGCCCCAGGAGCAGAACACCGCAGATGCTCTCATACCCTCCTTCCTGTCTTCCACAGACCTGTGCCTTGCACACTTTTGGTTCTCAAGAAATGCGCTGACTTCAAAAGAGAAAGACACTTGCTGTGAACATTGCAGTCGAGGAGTGTATAAATATGATTTACCAGAGAACTTGTTTTTCTTTTTTATTATCATATTCATGAACACATAAAACCCAGGAGAATAACTGCAAATTGTGCTCTGAGCCTTGGCTTTGGCGAGCACTATGGGAACAGACACTTCTGTCTTGGACTGTTTTTGTCTTACATCAAAAGCACCAATGGCTGTAGAAAATCTGGAGATGTCTATACCTACTGGGTCATGTTGGAGATATTTAGGGAGGTGTTAAAGTAGACATTAGCACTCTTTGGAAAGAAAAGATTATTCTTTCTTGAATACTCTTATCATGTAAAAATAACTTGGCAGACCAAAAGTTGAGACTATTCAGTATATGCTTTTTGGTAAAAGCTAAAATTCAATTGAAAGATCTTGGTATAAAATTCATATATTATTATTTTACTTTATGTTTTCATCTAAAAACATTTTAAAGTCTGAACACTCTTTTTATTGTGGGATCTGCAGCAGAAATACCTTAAATCCAGTCCTCTGCTCCATCTCATCTGACTAATTCTGAACTTTATAATATTTTGCCTAGGTTCCTAGAACAGCTTTTTGGTGGGGCTCCTGTGTGGCTCAGTTGGAAGCATCCGACTTTGGCCCAGGTCATGATCTCACAGTTTGTGAGTTCAAGCCCTGCGTCAGGCTCGGAGCTGACAGCTCTGAGCCTGGAGCCTGCTTCAGATTCTGTCTCCTTCTCTCTCTGCCCCTCCGTGACCTGTGCTCTGTCTTTCAAAAGTAAATAAATGTAAAAAAAAAAAGTTTTAATAAAAAAAAGAACAGCTTTTTGGCTCAGAAACCCCTGCCCAAGCTGGTAGTGTTGAGTGACATTAGCTATTTTCCTAATAATTAAGTGTAATCATGTCATTCACTTACTTAAAAACCTCTCTTGGCTCCTATTGCTTATAGAATTAGACTCAAATTTCTTATTGTAGCTATGAAGGCCCTTCTACCATAGTTCTAGCCTAGTGTTCCTTTGCCAACTCCATGTAAACTCTTGTCCACTTCCTCCAAGCCATCAACATGCCTGTAAAGTCTTTTTACTAAAGTCATCACTGTTTTCTAAGCACAATAGACCTACCATAATAATAAGCATACTATCTCTTCTGGAAGGTCCTTTCTTATATTCACCAACTCTTACAAACACCCACTCATTTTTTAAGACTCAATTCAAATGGTGTTTCTTCCAAGCAGGCTTGAAACATTTCATGTGGTAATTTTATCCTTTTAACATCAGTTCCATTTTCTTTGTAACTGTTAAAGTTGATTCCATTAAAAGTTGTATGTGTGATGTTGCCTTTTCAAAAAGACTACAAGGCTCTAAAAATTAAAAACAAATTTTATTGTCTTTATATACCCAGCACCAGGCCAATGATTAGTGTATCTCATTAGCTCAGAAATTGTTTGAATAATCAATGAATAATATAGTGAAGTGGATGTGAGCACAAATATTTGCTCTGTTACTAACCAATGTATAAATTGGAAGTAAATAAATTTGAGTAGAAAGTGTCTACATTTCTAACATATTTTATTGAATTATACTTAACATACAATATTACATTAGTTTCATGTATGCAGTATAATGATTATAAGCATTTTTTTACATTATGAAATGATCACCTCAATAGTTCTAGTTACCTTCTGTCACTATACAAAATTATTCAAGTATTATTGACTTTATTCCCTATGCTGTATATTATATCTCTGTGACTTATTTATTTTATAACTGGAAATTTATATCTCTTCATTTCCTTCACCTATTTTACCCATCTACACCCAACTCCCCTTTGGCAACCACTAGATTGTTTTCTGTATCTGTGAATCTGTTTCTGCTTTTTTGTGTTTTTTTACAAAAATTTGTTTTGTTTTTATTTTGGATTCCACATATAAGTGAATCACATGGTATTTATCTTTCTCTGACTTACTTCATTTAGCATAATACACTTTAGGTCCATCCATGTTGTCATGAATAGCAAGATTTCATTCATTACCATATGGACTTCCAATTCTCTGTTAAATAAAAGTGGCAATAGTGAGCATCTGTGTTTTGTTCTCATGTTGAATAAAAGTGGCATCCTGGTCTTGTTGCTAATCTTAGAGGAAAAAAACGTTCAGCTTTTCACCTTTGAATATGATGTTAGCTGTGAGTTTGTCAATATGGCTTTTACCTTGTTGAGGTGTATTCCCTTATTCATTTTTTTGAGAGTTTTTTATCATAAATGGAAGGTGAATTTTGTCAAACGCATTTTCCGACACTATTGAGATGATCATAAGAATTTTATCCTTCGTTTTGTTTATGGGATGTATCTGTTGTTTGATTTGTGATGTCAAATCATCTGTGAATCCCTTTAATGGATCCCTCTTGGTCATGGTATATGATCTTTTTAATATATTGTCAAATTTTGTTTGCTAATATTTTGTTGAGGATTTTTGCATCTATGTTCATTAGTAACACTGGCCCGCAATTTTCTTTTTCTTTTTCTTTTTTTTTTTCTTTCCTTTTTTTTTTTTTTTTTAATCTCTTTGCTTGGTCTTGGTATCAGGGTAGCACTGACCCTATAAAATAAGTTCAGAAGTGTTCTTTCATCTTCAATTTTTGGAGATAATTTGAGGAGGGTAGATATTTACTCTTCTTTAAAAATATGGTAGAATTAACCTCTAAAGCCATCTGAAAGTGGATTTTTGTTTGTTGTGACTTTTTAAATTACTGATTCAATTCCATTACTGCTAATTGATTTGTGGAGATTTTCTAATTCCTCATGATTTCAGTCTCAGAAGATTATATGCTTCTAGAAAATTATCCATTTCTTCTAAGTTATCTAATTTGTTGGCATGTAATTGTTTATAGCATTCTCATGATCTTTATATTGCTGTGGTATTGACTATAATTTCTCTTAATTCTTTATTTATATTTTAAAAATTTGTTAATGTTTATTTATTATTGAGAGACAGAGACAGTGTGCGAGGTGGGGAGGGACAGAGAAAGAGGGAGACACAGAATCCAAAGCAGTTCCAGGCTCTGAGCTGTCAGCGCAGAGCCCAACGCGGGGCTCAAATTCATGAGTCGTGAGATCATGGTCTGAGCCGAAGTCAGACACTTAATTGACTGAGCCAGCCAGGCACCCCATCATTTTTTATTTTATTTATTTGGGCCATCTCTCTTTTTTTTCTTGATGATTCTGGCTAGAAGCTTTTTGAATTTTCAGACAATCAAAGAAGCAGTTCTTAGCTTCATTGATCTTTTGTATTAGTTTTTTTTTCCAGTCTCTATTTTATTTATTTCTACCCTGATCTTTATTATTTCCTACTTTCTAACTTTTGACTTTGCTCTTTTTCTAGTTTCCTCAGGTATAAGGCTAAATTATTTACTTGAGATTTTTCTTTTCCTTAAAGTGGTCCTGTATTGCCATGAACTTCCCTGTTAAGAATGCTTTTGCTGTGTCCTAAAGATTTTGGAATATTGTGTTTCCATCTTCATTTATATGAAAATATTTTTATTTCTTCTTTGATTTTTTTATTGACCCTTCGATTGTTTAGTAATATGTTCTTCTCTCCACATGTTCATGGGAGTTTTCTTCCAGTTTTTTTTTTTTCTGGTAATTGATTTTTAGTTTCATGCCCTTGTGGTTGGAAAGATATTTGACATGGTTTCAATTTTTTTGAATTTCTTGAGACTTGTTCTGTGGCCTGACATGTGATCTACCCTGGAGAATGTTCCATGTGTACTTCTAAAAAATGTGTATTCTGCTGTTTTGGGGTGGAATGTTCTGTATATATTAAGTCCATCTGGTCTAATATGTTGGTTAAGTTCACTGTTTCCTTATTTATTTTATATTTTGATAATGTATCCATTGATGTCAGTGGGATATTAAAGTTCCCTACTATTATTGCTATCTAATTCTCACTTTATTTCTATTAATATATGCTTTATATGTTTAGATGCTCTTATTTTGGGTGCATAAGTGTTTATAAAAGTGATATCCTCCTGTTGGATTGACCCCTTTATCACTATGTAATGCCCTTCTTTGTCTTTTGTTATCCTCTTTGTTTTAAAATACTCTGCTTGGGGTTATTAGAAATACTCAGCAAAAAACAAAATAGAACCCTGGATTGAGGTAAAACATCTTGGTATGAACATAAATTTATTAGGTCAGAAACTAAGGGAGTAAAAAAGAAGAGAAAATTCAGAGATAAATGGCAGAGGGCACGAGATAGATATCAGAAAATACTGGATACTTGGCTATATGGAGAGACTATATTTTTTAATACTCTACACCAACAACAGGATACAAAAGAAGGGAGGGGTACAAAAGAAGAACCAAATACTAGAAAACCTAGCATGACCCACTCCTACACCCTACACAGGAATCTCTTCTTTGAAGTATAGAAGTACCCAACTCACTCCAATATGAACACCAGAAAAGAATTGTGACCACTCCCATATTAAATAAATATGTAGAATAAATAATCTTAAATAAATAAATACATATATATTGAGAAATGAGAACAGAAAGACCACATAAAAGAATTATAAATAAAAGTAATAGGTTTAGAAATGAAGATTCAATTGAAAGTAATATAAGAGTAGAGAGACAACTCAGAAAGCAATGGTAGGAAAAGAAAAAGAAAAAAAAGAATGAAAAAAGGAAACAAAGAGATTAAAAATAATTTGAGAGATAGACATAGGACAAAGAAGACCTAGCAAGAGGATAATTGGAGGTCCTGTTGAAGAAAATCAAAACCATGGAATTAATAATTACTAAAATTATGATTCAAGAAAACTTTATAAGAAATTTGATCCATATATTAAAATGTACAATGAGTACCTAGAAATTGATGCAAGATAGTTATATCTTAATACAGAATAAGAAACTAGATATTTTTATTGAATTGGGAAAGACTACTTAATTACGGTAACTATAGATGATAAGGTGTACACTATTTAATTTGAAATTTCTCAAAAGTTCTAGAAAATAACTTGTCTATATGAACATAAGCCCATGAAATATAATACCTCTTGAATAAGTAATTACCGTCTCATCATCTATCCTAACAAAATATCTATATCTGTCATTGTGATAATGATGGCAAATCACGCTGATTTGAAGATCTGTATTGGTAGTTATCTGTATCTTTGATTAATTAAAATTGCTATTCAATAAATCATTACTTAACATTGTAAAATATAGTAATGATGGGTGAGAGAGAAAAGATAATCAAAGTTTTGTCATAGAAAATGTTGAAAGCCACTCACCTCGTACAGTTCTTTCAATGTATAAACAAGAAAATGAAATTTAATGACAATGAGTAATTTCCCCAAAATAAAACAGTCAGACTGTAACAGACTTCAAATAAAGAGTTTAATCTTTTAATTTTCAGGTTATATTTTGTTATACTATATCATGCATAAAATTAAAGTTATTAATTTTATTTAAGACTAAATATCATAATGTGGGAAATTAAAAAATTATAATTCTTTTTGGAATATGATCTCCACAACCCTTATGTATAAACAATAGAGCCCTCTGAATCAAAAGATATTTTTAAAAATAATAATTATTAGTCAGTGTAGTAAAGAATACTATAATGTTATGGGTTTATCAAAATCTACATGTTGTCACAGCTTCCTGGGGCCACTGCTACCTTATAGTTAAGAATGGCCAGCTGCCTGATTTTAGAAATGATCTGTACTGCTTCTAAGCTGGGTTATAAAATCCTCCCATAAAGTACATTCTAAGAAGGAAGAAAATGCTCTGGGGGCAGATGAGACCAAACTTTGCTTGTTTTTGATTCTTAGTATGAATACAGATAATGAGAAAGAAAAAATAAAAAAATAAAACCTCCCATAAACAAATCTGCATTCTTTCTTCCGTATCTGCTGGCTAGATGTCAGTGCCTTGAAAATTATATATTTGAAACAACAGAGCATTGCTAGTTTGGACCGCTAGATGAATTTATAAAGTAGAACTCACAGCCCCTTCCAACTATTGATTTTACATGCACAAAACCCAAACATCTTGTTGGATTAAGTCATTTATATTTTAAGGTTTATCTGCTACTATAATTAGTGTTATCTTACATAGAAATTTCATTCAGGGTGCATAGTAACAAACAATATGAAGTCCGTGTTACTGGCAGAAGAAAACTAGGAAAATAGTACAGAAGCTAGACAATTGAATTGCCAAGTTAGGCAGTGGAAAAATATTCAGTTACAATGATGCTGATGGTATTTGGAGAAGCAAACCACACACCTTCCTAGCCTGTGGCCCTAGCAAAAGAGATTGGAAAATAGATTTATATTAGCGTGTATTAGATTTTAGAAACTTTATGTGGCAAGTTATTAGAAGAAGAAATGACCACAGAAACACTTGCAACTAATTCAGCCATCTAATAAAGAATTGGCAGTCTTTGTATAATTAAAAGATTAAAGTAGGGGTGCCTGGTTGGCTCAGTTAGTAGATCATCCATAGAGTTGAGAGTTCAAGTCCCACATTGGGCATAGTGCTTACTTAAAAGTAAATAAATAAAAGTAAATGAGATTAAAATAAAGCGTTAAATCTTTTACAAATATATATATAATTTACAAATATCTATATATATAATTTCAAATATCTATATACATAATTTTACAAATTATGTATATAGATATTTGTGTATATATATAATTTATAAAAGATTTACATATATATATATATTAGAAAGGAAGCATACAAAAATTTAAATCTTTGAAAAACTGACCATGCTTATACCAAAGATTAGATCCCAAAGATTAGAGAATTAAAATTTTTTCATTGAATCATTAAGGATCTGAAAATATAATTATGTTTCCAAGTTTAGATTAAACCAAGCCCTCAACCCAAGGCTGATGTCCCTAAGGTAAATGTCATTGACTAGAGGAAAAAAAGATTTGTGATGAAAAAGAAAATAAATTAATCGGATTTAAGAATTATGTCTAACAAAGAATTGTAGTTGTGACTACCAGCATATTGAACTAACTACAAGCAAAGAGAGGAAAGTCTTAGTAATATTAAAGGAATTTATATGGCCAAAACAGCTATGAGTTAAAACTTAAAAGATTTTTGCTGATTAGTTTTCTATTTATTTGCTTATTAGTTTATTGATGTGGTTTTTTGAAAAAATTCTTACCCTGAAATCCTATGAAATTTAGGAGTTAATGTTTATTTATACATATCACCTATATGACAAAATCTTGATATAAATGATTTTGAATCTCCTAATGACCAAAATATGTATCACATATATTTTACTGTAAATCCATATAAATGATGCTTATTTTTGAATTTGTATCATTAATCCTTTCTTCCATTGCCCCCCACCACCTACAAGGCAGAAACATTGCTAAACATAAAAATATTCATGATGGCAATATTGTTCTTATTGGATTTATTTTCTTTTGGTGAGATTTGGAGTTTAAGCCTAGACATAGGCTCCTTTCCTTCTCTGAATGATCATGTCTGTTAAAATAGCAACAATAGACAATATACTTTTTTTTAAAGCCCCTGACTGAGCATTAAGGCAACTCTTAAGCCACCAAACTCATACAGACAGGAAGTACAAGGCAAAAAACTCTAGAGCCCTCAACTCCCACTACAAATGTGGCCATGCCACATCACAGACCAGCAGGAACCTCTAGATGGTAGAACCAGAGACCACAGAGGACAAGGAAGCTCCTCTCCGAGAGCAAGATCGAGTTCTAAGCAAGGAATGTCGCTCACAGCCAGGACTTCATAACAGCTGTCCAAAAGGGTTTCATCATTACTGTGGATGGCGATTACTATGTATAATGCAATTTTCTGTTTTCTGAATGGAGTATTTATTATAGTCATCCTGTCTCTATTCTACCATGCATGTTTGCAAAGACAGAAAACTTGCAACTAATTGAGCCATATAACAAACCATTGGCATTCTTTGTAGATTAAACAATTAAAGTAAAGCATGAAATCTTTTTAAAAGATATATATATGTGTCTCGAAACTATAATTTATATTTAGCTTATCTTCCAACAGATATTTGATAATTTTACTTTTTAATGTTCTAAATGACATCTAATGTCAGGAATTTCCAAGTCTTAAGATCTGCATTATTTTCACATCCTCCTTAGTGAAAGGCTTTATAATAAAGGTATTCATTAACTTACTTTAGGCTACTTTGCTTGTCTCTGCCTATAGCCTCTTTACATACCAATGATATTTGCCCAAAGACTTCCTAATGCCCTTCCAGGTCCCTCAATTCAGTATAAGTAAAAGGAAGCCTGTAGCTGAAGAAATAGTCCACTGTGTTTGTTTATATCCCCTCCTATCCCCTGCCCCAGAAGCAGACCCTGAGATAAAGATTTGAGTCCTCAGAGTTTATTTGGAAGGTAAACCCAAGAGACACTGTAAGAGAAAGGGGAAGTAAGAAAAGGAAGGGAAGGAAGACAATAAAAGGCACTTTATCAAGCAATTTGCCCTTGAACGACTACAGTCTTACGGCCTTAGGAGATTGTAAGAGATCTTCTAGAATGTGCACCTCACTGCCATCCCATCCATGGATGAGGGAACTCCTCTGAGTCTTGCTGAGGACTGCTCCTTTAATGGCAGCATCTTCCCAGTACTCTGAGGTTGTTGCATGCCCAGGCAGAGCAGGCTCCAGGGCCTGAGAAAGCCCTCAGGCAAAGGGAAACAGTTGCCAGCAGCTGGAAGTGAAGCCAAATTAATACATAACCGGTGAGGAGCAAGGCGATGGTAATCTTATCTACACTAAGGAAAAGTTATTTTGTTTTGAGTTGTTTTGGAAGCTGGATATTGAGTCTATTTTGGATATACAGCATGATGCTAGTTTGCTAATATTTTGGTAGTGAGAAACTATTGTTCATTTTATCTGAATCGTGAAAGGCAAAGCCTTCTGGGAATAAGTCCTAGATAGAAGGTTAACTGATAATATTCCCTGAATACCACCACTAATGCTGATAGGAAAGTAGTTTCAATTACTTAATGCTTAGCTGCTTCTAACTTAACTTCTTCTAACCGTGTGTTCTTCCCCTGACAAATTCCATAGTGAATAGAGCAAACGTTGAACATTCAACCTGAGTGAGAAGACTTTGGAATTGTAAACCACTAAATATGGGGAAATTTTTTCCCGTAACATAACTGTAACAGATATCTTCCATTCGCCCCTTCAGCTAAACTCTCCACCCTCCTCTGCTGCAGGAAGCCAGCCTGTAAAGAATATACCAATGAGTTGTCTTGCCCTCTGGCTTCTGCATGAGTTCAACCACTAGAGACCTGGCAGGAGATTAGAGGGAAAGAGGAGAGTGGGAACAGAGTATTCATAATCCCTTAACTCCCTCTCTGTGGGGTCACTCTGAGTCGCTGGTTCCCCCCGTAAAAATCATGGCCTTTCACAAGGTGGTCCCTTTACAACCCTCTCCTTCCAGGTAATTTACCTCTTCAGGCCTTTACTTCCTTCAGGGTGGAAATAAGCTCTGGGTGACTAGTGTTGGGATACTTCTCTTTGAAGGTTCTCCTATATCCCACCTACATTTTCACAAATGGCCCCTTTATTAAATACTCCTTGAAATATTCTTTGGAATGAATCATTTATTTCCTGCTGGGACATCAACTGATACATTATTCTAACCTATACCATCTGGTTTTGTTTTTCTATAATAAAATATCACATCATGATGGCATTCTTCCTGAACCACTGTGGTTTCCACTATATTCAACCTTGCCAAAATCAAGGAAGAGCCTGGGAGATCTAAATTCCAGTGTCATCTCAACATTATTTATGCAATAGAACTCTTTCCCCAGACAATGATGTCTTTATATCTGAGAGAGCAATAATACCATCCGAGTTACATATCTATTGCTCTGTTGATCAACCCCAACTTATTTTTTAAATACCGTACTGATTCTTTAGTACTTTAGGGAAGTTTCCTAATGTAAGACCTTTGATATTATTTCTTCTTCCTCATGTTACCTCCCTCAACTCTACCCCAGGGTGAGTTTATTTTTGCTTAATGTGTTGAAAGGACAATCTCCATAAAAGTAATATTTGTTGAGAATTGACTAATAATTCCAAATACTGGACCTTAGTAGAAGGTAAGGACTGACATGT
Source organism: Cryptoprocta ferox (assembly GCA_028646485.1). Taxonomy (NCBI): domain Eukaryota; kingdom Metazoa; phylum Chordata; class Mammalia; order Carnivora; family Eupleridae; genus Cryptoprocta; species Cryptoprocta ferox. Next base: position 123,726,878 of record CM053577.1, on the reverse strand, counting down.
TTCAAGTATGTTATAAATCAATTCATACAAATCAATTCATTAAGTCAAGGTAAGAGGTGAACAGATTATTTAACTACTTGGAATCAGGGAACACTTGTTTTATCCCACACTTAAGTGTTCAGCAATATCACCTAAGGAAAATTATAAAAGGATCTCAAATATATGCATTACAATTTCAAAAAGAAATAGAAACTAGTAAATTAGAGATTATCATCTATGGAATATGTTCAAAAGCACCATTTAACAAGCCTATATTTAAAATTATTATAAGTGAAAGTAATTTTCCCATTACAGGTAATTTATGTTGTATGTAAATTAGACTTACCAAATCCTCTTATAGAATTCCAGTCCAAGTTTGTTAAAGACAAATGGACATTTTTTTTCTCCTACTGAAAATTACCATTTTGTTTTTTCCCTCCTGAGCATAGCTTCTTTATCCTTGAATCCTACTATTTATATAGTGTTTCACAATTTAAGATCTTTTTCACATACAGTGGTGGTTCATCTAACAGACCTGAGAATCTAATGACAATAATGAGCACTCCCCCTAGAACTAAGTTCATGGGCCTATATACATATACTACTACATTGCAATTATGGAAGATTCATTGATTTCTTAAAATCTATGCAATGGTGAGTAACTCCTGTAATTTATAAGTTAATGCTCACAACATTTCTATGAGATAGGTTTTGTTATTCCCATTTTTCAGCTGAAAAGATTAAGCCACAAAGAAGCTAAATGATTTGCCCAAGTGAGGCAGCAGAATTTGGTGCTAAACTCAGACCTAGCACTTTGTTAAATGTGCTCCCCTTTGTCCCATGATGACCTTCTACTTCTGTTAGTGTTGGTCATCACTTATATTCCACTTTTATGTCAATAAGGTAGAATCAATATTTATTGAATGAGAATTCCAGAATATCTAAAGTTTTCTGAATAAGTTAGAGGCTAGTAATCCCATCTGATCTTCAAATAATAGCTCCATTTTGATTGTAGATTCAGTTGAATTTCTGCTTTGTAAAACTCATTCACTCAGAAGCATTTCCAGTTTATCTTCTGGTGTTATACAAAGTTAAAAAGCAATATCTATGACTCAAACATAGATTTGGCTCATTATTTCAACAGTTTTTCCTCTCCTTTGTTTGCCTCTCAGCATTCCTACCTAACCTACCACCTTGGCCTCTGGACCCACTGCCGTGACCTGCTGATATTCAAGTGTTGGTGTGGGGAAGAGAATGACAAAGACACTTGAGTACACATAAGATGACCTGGACCTAATGCATTTTGCACCTTAGTAGGTGAATTACCTTATGTAAACCACTTATTTTCTCTGAGTAACAATTTCCTTACCTGAAAATGAGGATGATATGTTCCACGTCTATGTCTTAAGGCATAGAAAGTATCCAACAAGATATATTGCCTGAGAAAGTGCTTCAGAAATGTTTAAAGCAATATACACTTAGGTTGCTGTTATTAGAGTCAGTAAAGATGCGTCCATCAGAAAAACCAGCATTAAAAATTTTTAAAGTAAGAATAGTGAGATTATACATCCATTAAATTACTCACTGCAAATGTCCAGCCCTCACTATTATGTTCTACATGTTGGTACTTCTTTATTATAAGATACTGACCACATTGAGCTGACTCGTCCAACCAACGTTGCAGAAGAGCTGATGTCCTGGCTCCCAAATTGAACATAAACCAACACATGAGTCACCTAACAAACTTATTGACATTGCATGGTGCAGGGATTTATCTAATAAAATGGTATGGTGGATTTACTATCTGGTACTAAATTACTATTTCATTATAAATAACACCAACATAATTGTCTTTAAAAAGTAACCTTCAGTAACATCTTTAAATAAAGAGGGATTGATCATTTCTCAATATATGTAGGATTTTTAAAGATGTTGTTATATAACTTGTTTGGTAGATTTTTCAAAAATTTTTAATGCAGTCAGGCTTATTTTACCAACTTTCTTGCATTCTAATGGTTGAGTGAACAACATTGCAGTATATCTTTCAACACATGGATTAAGCCCTTCCATAAATGAAGCTGATAGAATTATATTACTTGAATACAAAACATGCAAGGCAAATATAAACTATGAGTAAAAATCAAAAGGAGTCAGAGAAGACCCATTAGCAACTGTTTTCCAGGATTGTAAAATCCAGCTGGGGAAACTGGCTTTGAAATCTGAAAAAATAATGATTTCTTGTGTTTTATGATCTTTTTAAAGGAGAAATTAAGCTCAAATGCAATTCCTCAAAAAGGTGAGTTTTATGAAGACTTGATGCCTAACCTATGACTCTACAACAAACAATAGCTGCAGTCATTTCAGTGACTTTTTAAAACATTTCATGGTCAGGTTCTCTTAGGTTGCAAATATGTAGCAATTAAAATGTCATGAATAAAACAACTGAGTATAGTAATCTCAGGCTTCAAACATGCATATACAAATTTTTTTCATTTTATATTTTCTTTAACAACTGATTACTATCATCTACCGCCAGTCAATCCCATGGTTAAATTCAGTATTAATCAGTCAGTGCAGTATTTTCTCCATTTATGACTAACGTGAAGGTTTTCTCTACTCATTCATTATCCCAGGGGTGGCATCTCAGTGTCAGGGGATCTATTTAGTATCACAGCATCAGTGGGGATGGGAGGATGTCTGGTTCTCAACCATAACCTTCTCACCATGGTCAGATGTTAAGAGATTTTCACCTTATCTTCTTTCTCTCCTTTGGTATCTAACCATATTGCAATATGCCCATTCCCACCAGGTCTTAGATCACTGCTCTATGCAAGTCACTTTGCATCCTTGAAGTCACTGCTAAGAGGCTCCTTCATGTCTACCAGCTTTCTCTCCACTACCAGTATAGCCCTCTAAAAAGGGAGTGGAGAGAAAGAATGTTATGTAAAATGGAATGTTGGTGTGTAGAATTTAGAAACGACTCCTACTCTAAAGGTGCTTGCAATCCAAAGAAAGCATTAACTTACTAGTTTGTTTTTCTCCGAGTGGCCACACCAAACTTTACCCACTTGAGTATGGGCTTTGGATTCAAATGGCCTGGGTCAAACCCAAGCTCTAGTGGTGGAAGAGTTTCTGCTTTTACTTTGCAACAAATTGAACAGTAGCTTCCTCATTGGGTTGCTCCAAAGATAATAGATATATAAAAATAATTAAAACATGGCCTCATGTCTAATAATCTCCAAACAAATCATCTCCATTATCATCATCATTATATCTCCTTCTCTCCATTCCCTCTTTCACCTTCTCCCACTCATAGAAATGTGTCCGTGTTGATGGCTCCACTGAAAAAACAGTAGAGCTAACATTGAATTAAATAAGTGGGATACCACGTTGGTCAGGAGAAGACATTTTTACCAGATCCCACGTATTGTTTACAATCCTGTCATGTTTGCCTATGAGTGTGTAGCACTCCTTATTGCTCTGCAAAAAATTCCCCAAATGCCTAAAAGATATTCTTTCAATGTGAACACAGAAAGCTAACATTTGGATCCAGTCATTAAAACCTATTCAATTTTATAACCACAAGCCAGGGTGGGATATTTGAAGTTAGAAAGGAAAGCATGAATTCTGTCAGCTTTCATCTGTTTCCTTTCCTAAAATTACCCCGTTTTAAATCCCAAGAATTAGTTCTTCCTAAATCATGGAGTTAAAACTCTCAAAGATTAAATCAATCCAGAATCACCTCATGGGTAACTAGCCCAGTAAGTTAATTACAGGATTCTTTGTTGCTCTTTTTTTATTGTGGGTAAGAGTTCTTGATGCAATATTTTTGGTTAATTGAAGATTTTCTTTAAAACTATGCAAGACAGCCAGCAAATGGTGCATTTATGTATGTAATAGAAATGGTTGTAATATATCATTAAGGCACTCCAGGGCATGTTTTATTGGTTCATTAATACAGTACATGCCTTAGGTGTATTCAACCACTCGGGGCCTATATTAATGGACCAATAAAATATACCCGGGAGTGCCTTAATGCCACCCTAATATGGCTAAGTTTAAATTAATTTTTTCAGGCTTATCTTTTTAAAAATCATTTTTCCCCACTTGGGAAGATAGATTCCTTTACAGGGGGAAAAGTTCATGGTGACAGAATAAGAAGAAGCAGGATAATAAAAATCTTTTTCATTCCATCAGTTTTCTAAAATGTTTCATCCTTTCGGATAGTTCCATTTCTATTCATCTACATTCTACATCCAGTGTCTTCCCACATCTTCCATGGAAATCAATAATCTTATGGCTAAGAGCAGAGAAATAACAACTATTTATTCTTGGAAGTAACAGATCAATGCACCAGCAAATGTCATGTCTAGCTATAAAAACCAATCACCTTTCAATATTCTACCTGATCAGGACAAATGCTTACACTGATTTAAGGACCAGCTTTTCATCTATCTCCTGTCATCTTGTGTAACCAAGGACTCATGCTTCCCTCCAAAAAGAAAAATATTCTTCCCAATCATCCACATCATACCTCAGCTTTATAGAACTTCTTGAATTCCACTTTGGTTCATTGAGGAATCATCTTTAAGAAGAGAAATGTGGGGAAGAAACAAAAAAGCGTTTAATCCAGATGAATGAAAGTCTTGATCTTACCATCTACTTGTTCTGATACTGATCTGAAAGCTTCTAGTTCTTCCTCAGCAAAATGTGTACAATAATACCTATCTCATAGGAATAGCATGAATGTTAAATGAGAGAATTCATGTAAAACACTTGGTATAATGCCTGGCATGTAGGAACCACTGGATAAGTGTTTGTTATTAACCACTGAAATGCTACACAAAAGACCAAAGTGAATGTAACAGTCGAACAGCATGAACTTCCTGAAGAAATGCTGAAAAATTGAGCGTCTGGTCTATGAAAAGCAGATCTCCCTCACTCCTTCCTGTTTTTCTTTTCCTATTACCAGTGAGACACATGACCTTTAAAGGTTACCTAAAAAACAAACAGAGTGTACATCCAGGACTTATAAATGCCATAAGTAAGACCTACTGTATGGGGGAGGGTAATGGAAAGTCTGTCACCATCTTCAAAGAGGTTATCTGTTAATTGGAACAACCAGCGAATACGGAAGAATATAAAATAATAATATGAGATGGATCAATTGTAGGTGCCCCATAAGTTTTCATTCAATTTTGGACATAATGGAAGAAAGTTCTGTACATAAGATTGATCAGAAAAGGAGTCAGCCGGCCAGTAGGATCTATACAGGCCCGTTTGCTTAGTGAAGAAGAAAGTAAATATTGAAACTGGCCACGGTGAATTCGAAAGGAGAAGTGGAAATACTCCACAGTGGGAAATGGAACAAAGGCATGTGTAACTAAACTGGCGAGTTTTTGAGTAACAACCTTTGGGGCACTAGCAGGAGATGCAACAGAGCTGGACAGTCTCGAGGAGTCTGATTTTCAGGTGATGGAAAACCAGTGTAGGGATTTCGATCAGGAAATATCCTGAAATAAAAGCAATCTTTTTTAAATAGGCTAATTACCAGTCTGGGAAGTGAGGTAGAGGGAAATGATACCAGAGACCAGTTGAGGGAAGATTATCCTAGTGTATGTTTGAAGCCGGAGGGACCTGAATAAGGCACTGAAGGGAAGACTGAAGAATAACTATGAATGCAAAAAATTTTTGTGATGAGCATTTGATTGTGATTTGCAAGGGAGAGGAAAGGGTAAAAGAACAACCGAGAGGCTGAAGAAATGGAAGGGGTAAGTAGCTATTTGCTCCATTCAATTTGCTTATATTTGATTTGCTTCACTTAGAAATAATTTTCCAAGTTCTTGTTCTGTAAGCTTCACATGCTCTTGAGTGAGAATAAAACAGGATGAGGCAGAATAGAGCCATTGTCACTATTAGGAAATACAGTTAAAAAGTACATACCCCAACAAAGGTGGGTCAGTCAAGTAAGTGCATTACTTTTATGTCTAAAGAAAAACACACTTTGTCAATGATCACAGCACAAAGTATGGCAAAACTTGAACACGCCATTGAAATGTTTCCAGGCATCATGCCATCCGTGCATTTCCTTCGTTTTGCCAAAATGAGTCCATTCCTCTGCACACTGTCTTCTCCTTTCTGCTTACCTAAATAATATTTACTCTCTAAGGCCCATTTTATCCAAGAAACTTTCCCTAACTACTCAAATAGGAATTGAGCCCCCTCTCCCTCCTTGAAGTCCTAGAGCCCTTGCTGAATTAGTCACTTAATTTAGCACTTAATTATGTATGTCTGCAACACACAAGTCTGTGTCACTCTCAGGGTGATTGTGCTGTAAAATACTGTATCCCCACTTATTAATTCAAGTAAAACATTACAAGTCATCATAAGCATTGACTGTAAATGTCATGGAGATAGGAAAGGTGTCTTTTATCTTATTTTATATTTTTGCCGAAATTGCACAAAAAGAAATTATCATAAATATCCGGTGGCTTATTGGGATGTGTACACAATTATTTGAACAGTTTAAGAACATACGTACCTTATTTGTTCAAGTATCTGCCCCAATCAAAGATGACAAGGCCAGGGCTGTCTCATTGACAGTTCCCAGGGGCATGCCTTCCAAATAGCCATACTGGGGTGAGCTGGGGCATGAGGGTAACAAAGGTCTTCCCATCTGAGGTTGTACAGAGTAAGAAAATCCAGAACGTTAAGAGAAGCCAAAATCCATTAAGGAGAGCAATGAGTAAAAGCCAGAGAGAACAAAATCTACATGCAGAAGCCAAAGAGCCGGAGGCAGATCAAAGCTGGAGTATATTGCCAAGAGTCAGAGCTGGAATTAGTGAGAAACCCAGAGACAGCATATCAGCTCTAGTGTTAAAAATTTCAAACAATTGCTTAAAAATAGCTTGAAGCATCTGAGGTAGACCTAATCATACAGAGTAAAGGATATTTTTCTAATTTTTCTTGACACTTTCAAAATCTGTTTTTGAATGCATTTGTATTTTGGGGACACAGCCTCAAAGATGGTTAATTGTTAATTTCAATACTTTGTCCCAAATTCAAATTTTTAAAATTCAGAGTTTCTGTATGTGTCCCATGTATAAGTTAAAGTTTTTCACTACCTTGTACAAAGATTAAAAAATGACATGTCACCTACAGACTTTGAAGGTGACAACATATTTTGGTGATCAGTGCACATGATTCATTCTTAACTGAAAACAATCAGATAGGAAGACAGGAATTTTATGGATTCCCAGGCACAGGGCTCAAATTTAAATATCAACTAAGAATCTCCAAGTAAATTCCAGTTTTGCAAATAGCTATTCAAGACTATCTCATAGAACCTGAAAATTTCCCCCAATCATCTCTATAACTTAGGCTCAAAAAGTAGATTTGCCACAGATGGTCTTTTACACTACCATGGAAATAATTGTTCCAATCTTTCTGGAAGGCAATTTGGCAGTTCATATTAAAAGCTTGCAAATGTCCTTATCCTTTGACAGTGAAATCCTGTTGGGCTGTTTGTGAGTTTTTCCCAAAGAAACAGTTACGAATGTGTACAAATATGTTTCCACAATGATGCTTATCACATCCGTGTTAATAATAGCTAAAACAACCAAAAATTTGAAGGTATAAAATAGGAATGTGGTGAAGTAAACTGCGAAAAATTCGTATAATGAAACTAATTAGCACAAACAAAATTGTTGTGGAAGAACATTTAATGAATACAGATGCAAGTTATGAACAGTGTACAATGTCTGATGCTCTACAAAATAGTGAAAAAGAAAGAACAGGGGAGAACAAGTTGACTCAAACTATTAATATTGCTTCTCGTTGTTTTTAGAATATAGTCGAGGTTACACGTGATGTGGTTCTGACCTGCTGTTCCACCTTTGTCTCTGCCGCTCTCCTTATTGCTTACCACTCTCCTGGCATTAGGGCCTCTGGGAATGTGGCAGTGACCTTCCAGCCTCAGGACCTGGCCACCTGCAATTCCTTCTATCTAGAATGCTCTTCTCCCATTCATCACTCCTACCCTCTTACCCAGGCTCTGCTCAGACCTCAGATTGAAACACACCCTCACAGTATTCACTCCTCCCCCTAGTCTACAATAGGTCCCCATTTCATGCATCCTAAGAGAACCTTGGACTCTGTTTTCATTGGATTGGAGTCTGTTGCAATCATATAGTCCTTTTTGTGACTCTCTGTTTAATATCTGTTATCTCTGATATTCTACAAACTCCATAAGGGCACAAAATATGTATTGTACATATCAGGCACTCAAATTGTTACAGAGCATAGGATAAATGGATGAAATTATGAGTATTACTTACTTTCCACTCTTGTCATTATAAGTTTTTGTAACAAGTATGCATAATTTCTGTAATAAAAAAAAACAAAAAAAATCTAAGTATAAAAAAGTTGATATGAAATATTCTAAAATCAAAGAACATTAAGTTTGGGAATGTACTCGAATTATTCAGGTTTTATCAATACCCCGATTTGCTCACTAATATAAACTAGACCATGACTTTGAAATCAGTATTTTACATATAAACACACATTTTAAATTTGAATTTGACTTCATATTTTTTGTTTTTGTTAATTGAAAGAATTTTTTCATTTCATTTCATTTTATTAATTTATTTTCAAGTTAGTTAACATACAGTGTAATCTTAGCATCAGGAGTAGAACCCAGTGATTCATCTCCTACTTAGGACATCCAGTGCTCATCTCAAAAAAATGCCCTCCTTAATGCCCATCACCCATTTAGCCCATCCCCCTACCCACCTCCTCTCCAGCAACCTCAGTTCGTTCTCTGTATTTAAGTCTCCTATGGTTTGCCTCCCTCTCTGTTTTTATCTTATTTTCCTTCCCTTTTCCCATGTTCATCTGTTGAGTATCTCAAATTATTTCACTTCGATCATTAGAAATTCCTCAGAGTAAAAATCTACATACCAACCAGGAAGTCTCTGTGTGGACAGTGAAAGAATTTTGCCTTAAGTTAACAAGCTACTTCTCAGATAGTAAGTACTAAAATAGGAATTTCATGGGTCAGATAAAAAGAAAAGATAGTTCTTAAATTGAAGAATGGTTCAATGGTATGTGTGAACTGATAATATCTTTCTCTGCTCTTTCCTTTTAGCCTTGACCTATGTAACAAAGAATTTGGTCTCCGCTATTCTGCCAATTTGAACATGAATTGCCAACCTAGTACATGATCCAGTCTTAGTTCATGATTCTTTTTTGATGAGAACAGATCCTTAGGTTTGTACTTGTTTTAGGTTAGTTTTTTTTCTCTCCTTAAGTTGCTTCTCTGTTTTTAAGCACATAAAATGTATTTCAACACTTAACAACACAAGGAGTATAATCAAGGGCTACAAAATGTTCCAGCAAAGTTTCTCTTTTGAAGTGATAACCAAGCATTGCTACACAGGCTGACTGCATGGTAGCTTAATGGTACGTTATAAAAACTCTTTTCAACATTAAACAGGAAAGTAAACCTGCCAAATTTACTTTAAAATGCAAAATTAATTTCCTGCCACGATCTCATTGCCAAAATGATTTCTTGCAATGTTGAGGGTTTATAAGCTAAAGCTCTTACTAAAATTGAAAGTTAAGCACTGTGTTCCTAATTAAGACTCAAGTTATTATTTTTACAGGAGAAAAAATAATAACAAATATAGTACCTCCTCTTCAAGTGATCTGGATTGCTCAATATGTACGTAAGATTCTTGATAATATTTTAAATTCATTATTATTACCTTTGACAAAAATACTGTTTTGTAGTCAAGGACAATTTTACTAAAATCACATGTAACTGCAATATTATAAATGCCTCATCTTGACTTTCTTCTAATCTAACCAAATTCAGTGTTTCTGGTGTAGCCACTTGAGTTCACATTAGATTTATCTCACCCTATAAAAGCACAATTCATTAAACAGACTAGTCTATTTAAACTAAGGCAATTTTATCACAGTCAATTCAATTATTTAACACTGCTTTTTTAACTCACTACTTAAAGCTTTCTTTTGACAAGTATTCCTTTAAATAAATGAGTTGTAATTTAAAGAATGAAAAAAGATCAAGTTCCTTTACAATATATGCAATTAGCCTATAGGGAGATGTTTTTCTGACACAAAACTAAGTTTTCGTTGAAAGTTAGACTGAATTTCAAGTAACAGATGCCACCAAGGTTATTTTTCAGCAGAAATAAACAAAAAGGGGCTTCTTCTGTGCAGTTAACTTTCCTTTTTTGTGTTGCTTGAATTTCATTCAAGGGGGTAACTTCTTGGCCAAGCCTACATAATTAAAGAATCAGATTGATCATCTGAATAATTTATTCCAAGGATAATATAACCTGGACTATATAGAATTGACTTCCTCATCCTACTAAATGAAAATCTGGTGAGTGACTTTATAAAGTCACAATAAATGTCAGAATGAAAGTTTAATAGCTGCCAATCTAGGGCTAACAAAAGCAACTTTAGCTGATATGCTAAATTTTTTTCAAAAATTTTCCCCCAAGATGTTTTGTTTAAAATTATTAGAGGCTTAAATTTTATTTAGATTAAAAATATGAACTGCAGATTACATGAATGGAACAAGGAATAGTACCATCATTAAAGAAAAAGGAAGGTAGATGTGTTTAGGACACAGTGTATTCATCAAACAGTGTCTTCACAAAGGTGATGTCATTAATTTTTCCTGTGAGTTATCCTAGAAAAATAAGGTGAAAAGATTCAAAGGAACATGGCACATATTGTCTGTCATTGTCCAAGAGAATTACTGTAATTTACTTTATTTATTTTATTTTATTTTACTTATATTTATAGTTTATTGTCCAGTTGGTTTCCATATAACACCGAGTGCTCTTCCCCACAAGTGCCCTCCACCATGACCATCACCCCCCTTCCCCCCTCCCCCTTCCGCCCTCAGTTTGTTTTCAGTATTCAAGAGTCTCTCGTGCTTTGTCTCCCTCTCTCTCCCTAACTCTTTTTCCTCCTTCCCCTCCCCATGGTCCTCTGTTAGGTTTCTCCTGTTAGACCTATGAGTGCAAACATATGGTATCTGTCCTTCTCCGCCTGACTTATTTCGCTTAGCATGACACCCTCGAGGTCCATCCACTTTGCTACGAATGGCAGATTTCATTCTTTCTCATTACCATGTAGTATTCCATTGTATATATAAACCAAATCTTCTTGATCCACTCATCAGTTGATGGACATTTAGCCTCTTTCCATGATTTGGTTATCGTTGAAAGTGCCGCTATGAACATTGGGGTACATGTGTCCCTATGCATCAGCACTCCTGTATCCCTTGGATAAATTGGCAGCAGTGCTATTGCTTGGTCATAGGGGAGTTCTATTGATAGTTTTTTAAGGAACCTCCACATTGTTTTCCAGAGCGGCTGTACCAGTTTACATTCCCACCAACAGTGTAGGAAGGTACCCATTTCTCCACATCCTCGCCAGCATCTATAGTCTCTTGAGTTGTTCATTTTAGCCACTCTGACTGGCGTGAGGTGGTATCTCAGTGTGGTTTTGATTTGTATTTCCCTGATGATAAGTGAGGCTGAGCATCGTTTCATATGTCTGTTGGCCATCTGGATGTCCTCTTTGGAGAAGTGTCTCTTCATGT
>CM053577.1:123607123-123714755 GCA_028646485.1 Cryptoprocta ferox | reverse complement strand
GCTTCATTATTGGTGTATAAAAATGCAACCGATTTCTGTACGTTGATTTTGTACCCTGCGACTTTGCTGAATTCATGGGTCAGTTCTAGTAGGCTTCTGGTGGAGTCAGTCGGGTTTTTCATGTAGAGTATCATGTCATCTGCGAAAAGTGAAAGTTTGACTTCATCTTTGCCAATTCTGATGCCTTTTATTTCCTTTTGTTGTCTGATTGCTGATGCTAGGACTTCCAGCACTATGTGAAACAACAGTGGTGAGAGTGGACATCCCTGTCATGTTCCTAATCTCAGGGGGAAAGCTCTCAGTTTTTCCCCATTGAGGATGATATTAGCTGTGGGCTTTTCATAGATGGCTTTTATAATGTTTAAGTAAGTTCTTTCTATCCCGACTTTCTTGAGGGTTTTTATTAAGAAAGATGCCGTATTTTGTCAAATGCTTTTGCTGCATCTATCAACAGGATCATACGATTTTTATGTTGCCTTTTGTTAACATGATGTATCACATTGATGGATTTGCGAATATTGAACTAGCCTCGTAACTCAGGAATGAATCCCACTTGCTCATGGTGGATAATTCTTTTTATATGCTGTTGAATTCGATTTGCTAGTATCCTGTTGAGGATTTTTGCGTCCGTATTCATTAAGGATATTGGCCTATAGTTCTCATTTTTTGTTGGGCTCTGTCTGGTTTGGGAATCAAAGTAATGCTGGATTCGTAGAATGAGTTCGGAAGTTGTCCTTCTATTTCTATTTTTTGGAATAGCTTGAGAAGACTGGGTATTAACTCCGCTTTAAATGTTTGGTAGAATTCCCCTGTAAATCCATCTGGCCCTGGGCTCTTATTCAGTGGGAGATTTTTGATAACTGATTCGATTTCTTCACTGGTTATGGGTCTGGTCAGATTTTCTATCTCTTCCCATTTGAAATTTGGTAGTGCATGTGTGTTTAGGAATTTGTTCATTTCTTCTAGATTATCCAGTTTGTTGGCACATAATTTTTCATAGTAATCTCTGATGATTGCTTGTATTTCTGAGACATTGGTTGTAATAGATCTATTTTCATTCATGATTTTGTCTATTTTGGTGTTCTCTCTTTTTTTTCTGAGGAGCCTGGCTAGAGGCTTATCAATTATGTTTATTTTTTCAAAAAACCAACTCTTGGTTTCATTGATTTGCTCAACTGTTTTTTTGGATTCTATATTATTTATTTCTTCCCTGATCTTTATCATTTCTCTTCTTCTGCTGGGTTTGGGGTTCTCTTGCTGCTCCCCTTCTAGTTCCTTTAGGTGCTCTGTTAGATTTTGAGTTTGTGCTTTTTCTAGTTTGTTGAAATAGGCCTGGATTACAATATACTTTCCTCTTAGGACTGACTTTGCTATGTCCCAGAGAGTTTGGATTGTTGTATTTTCCCTTTCATTTGTTTCCATATATTTTTAAATTTCTTCTCTACTTGCCTGATTGGCCCAATCATTCTTTAGTAAGGTGATTTTTAACCTCCACATTTTTGGAGGTTTTCCAGACTTTTTCCTGGGATTGATTTCAAGTTTTATAGCATTATGATCCGAAAGTGTGCATGGTATAATCTCAATTCATTTGTATTGATGGAGGGCTGCTTTATGCCCCAGTATGTGATCTATCTTGGAGAATGTGCCATGCGCACTCGAGAAGAAGGTGAATTTCCTATCTTCAGGATGCAGAGTTCTAAATATATCTATCAATTCCAACTGTTCCAATGTGTCGTTCAGATCCATTGTTTCTTTAGTGATTTTCTGTCTGTTTGCTCTATCCATTGCTGTAAGTGGAGTGTTAAAGTCCCCTGCAACTAACACGTTCTTATCAATAAGATTGTTTCTGTTTGTGATTGTTTCATGTATTTGGGTGCTACCAAATTTGGCACATAGATGTTTATAACTGTCAGCTCTTCCTGATGGCGAGACCCTGTAATTATTATATAATGTCCTTCTTCATCTTTTGTTACTGCCTTTACTTTAAAGTCAAGTTTGTCTTATATCAGTATGGCTACTCTGACTTTCTTTTGACTACCGGTCACATAATAGATATTTCTCCATCCCCTTACTTTCAATCTGAAGGTGTCTTCAGGTCTCAAATGAGTCTCTTGTAGACAGCAAATAGATGGATTTTGTTTTTTTATCCATTCTGCTACCCTGTGTCGTTTGATTGTGGCATTCAGTCCATTTACATTCAGTGTTATTATTGAAAAATGTGGGTTTGGATTCATTGTGTTCTCTGTAGAGTTCATGTTTGTAGTGGTGTCTCTGGTGCCTTGTATTCCTTGCAACATTTTCCTCATAGAGTCCCTCTTAGGATTTCTTGTAGGGCTTGTTTGGTGGTGATGAATTCTCTCAATTTTTGCATATTTGGGAACATCTTTATCTATGCTTCTATTTTGAATGACAGGCTCGCTGGATAAAGGATTCTTGGCTGCATATTTCTCCTGTTCATCACATTGAAGATTTCCTGCCATTCCTTTCTGGCCTGCCAAATTTCGTTAGATAGGTCTGTAACCACTCTGATAGGTTTCTCTTTGTATGTTAGGGCCCTTTTATCCCTAGCTGCTTTCAGAATTCTCTCTTTATCTTTATATTTTGCCAGTTTCACTATGATGTGTTGTGCCAAAGGTTGATTAAAGTTATGTCTTAAGGGGGTTCTTTGCGCCTCTTGGATTTCAATGTCTGTTTCTTTCCCCATATTCAGGAAGTTTTCAGCTATAATTTGATCGAGCACCCCTTCAGGACCTTTTTCTCTTTCTTCATCTTCAGGAATTCCTATGATACGGATATTGTTCTGTTTGATTGTATCACTCAGGTCTCGAATTCTCTTTTCGTGCTCCTGTATCAATTTCTCTCTCTTTTTATTGGCTTCCTCTTTTGCTATAACTGTGTCTTCTAATTCACCTATTCTCTCTGCCTCTTCAATCCGTGCAGTGGCTGCCTCCATTTTATTATGCATCTCATTTATAGTCTTTGTTAACTCGTCACAGTTATTTTGAAGGTCCCTAGTCTTTGTATCACTAGCTTCTTTGATGTTTTTTTAAGTCCAGCAATTAGTTTTATGACAATTTTTCTAAATTCTTCTTCAGTTATGTTGCTTAAATCTGTTTTGAGCAGTTCTTTGGCTTTGGCTGTAACTTCTTCCTGGAGTTTCTTTAGAGGAGAGTTCTTACGTTTTGTCATTTTGGCTAGCTTTCTGTCTCTTGTCAATTTTAAAAGCTTGTTATGCACTGTGCACCTGTTAGTATTGCTCTATTAAAGGAGGCTCATTGACTGTCCCAGGCCTGTCATTTCAGAAAGTGTTCTTTTAATGGTGTCTCTTGGTTTCTCTTGTTGTGCCTTTGATTATTTTACTTCCCTAGTCAGTGATATTTGGGACTCTCCACCATGTGTACTTTGGCTTATTTCTTGAGATAGCCCTGAAAAGGAAAACAGACAAACAGAGAACAGAAGCATGCAAAGGCACAGACAAATCAAACAAACAAGCAAACCAAAAGGGGAAAGGAAGTAAAGAAAAGGAAAGGAAAGAAAAGAAAAGAAGAAAAGAAAAGAAAAGAAAAGAAAAGAAAAGAAAAGAAAAGAAAAGAAAAACACAAGGAGGGGACAGAGACAGCAAAAGACTATGGACAGTCTAAAAGTGTATAAACAGCCAGGAGGGGAGATAAGAATGAGATAAGGGAAAATATATCTGGATGGCAAGAGAAAAAAAGGAGAAGAAAAGAAAAAAGGAAAAAAAAAAGACAGCTCTCCCGTGTGGATGGGCATAGTTTGGTGTAGGTAGGTCAGGTCTCGGGGGCTGCTCTCTGAGGCCCCGCCTTGGGGGTTGCAGGGAGAAGAATGGCTGCGCTTCAAGCTCTGCTCAACCAAGCATTGCAAGCCACTCTTTTGAGTCCGATCTCCCTGTGCCGCTGGTGAGCCAAATTGTATTTTCCAAGCTCCGCCTTGCTTCCAAATCCTAGTCCATGCAGTTCAACCCCGTCACCGGGGATGAGATGCGTTCCCGCTGGCGGTCGGCCTCCCAGCCGGGATCGCACAGAGGGTAGGGGCTGTTTCTCCTGGTGCCGCCTGGAATGGGTGCCGCTGCTGCCGCACCCAAGGAAGAATTCGTCAGCCAGATGGGATGGATTTCTCTCCCCGCACCCAGCAGTTATATATGGGGTGACAATATCTCTCTCTGTCCTGGGGCGAGTTTTTTTTTATTTCTTCTTTAGAGACAGTTCTATGAGCATTTTCAGACTCTCTTTATCTTCCCCTTGTCTCTCCGGGTATAGGTTGGCTCACTACCTAATTTAGGTAGGAGCTCATTACCTAATTGGCTCACAAGGGTGAGCCAATCTATACCAACGCGCTCTCCCTGTGCTGGGCTGGGGCTCCCTGCACCTCCGGGGCCTGGCCCGTCCTCCAATTTCCCTAGTTCATAATCACTCACTCAGGCATCTCTGAGGTTGTCTTCTTTCTGGAGTCTATATCTTCTCTTCCCCCGCTTGCAGATCAGAGTATTGTCTCTTCAGTCCTTCTCAGTTCAATGGATGTGGGTGGGCGAAGATTACAGAGCTCCCTACTTCTCTGCCATCTTGCCCCCCTCTATTTTATTTTTTGAGAGAGAAAGAGAGAGAGAAAGAGAGAGCGCAAGCACAAGTGGGGGAGGAGTAGAGAGAGAGAGAGAAAGAGAGAGAGAGAGAGAGAGAGAGAGAATCTTAAGCAGGCTGCTCAATGTGGAGCCTTTGGTGGTGGTGTTCTTGCTGTTGTTTTGTTTTGTTTTGCTTTGTTTTTTTAAGTAGGCTTCATGCTCAGTGAAGAGCCCAATGCAAGGCTTGAACTCACGACCCTGAGATCAAGGCCTGAGCTGAGATCAAGACCTGAGCTGAAATCAAGACCTGAACTGAGATCAAGACCTGAGCTGAGATCAAGAGTTGGCTGCTTAACCAAGTGAGCCACCCAGGCACCCCTGATTTTGGTAGGTATTACATGAAATAAGTCTCATGACTACTAGGTCAGGTTTCAAGTAGTTTTCCTTCTAAATGGAGATACTCAAAATATATTATTGTTACTAAAATATTTCAGGGAAAGGGAATTTTTGGAACTTGGCCTCTCATGTATTGCTTCTGTTTCTCTTTTCTTTTTCTATTAAGAAATAGATTTGGGTCACTCTCATTTTTTTGGTATAACCACTCACCATACTTTAATAAACAACCCATGCATCAAATTACTTCCTTTAGTATAGATTAGCAAATTAATAACTTTTATCAAAAAGAATTGAATAATTGTCCAGAATGAAACCTTTCATTATATAGGAATCACCTAGAAATTAAATGCTGCATGCTGGGATAAACCCAAATCATTTACCCATTACATGAAAAAAGATTTCCTAAATTTCAAGATAGTTCTGTATGCCCCCCGGACTTACTTTGTACCTTCCATATCCAAAAAATCAAATACATAATTTTCAACAAAACATTACAATATTTTCATAGGATATAAGTGTCAATTTTAACCAGTCGTAAGGTAGTAAAACCTAAGAGCCAAGTTGGGTATTATCCAGAATGTCTCTTTTTGGTGTTAATTCAAGTGAATTAATTACCTAATTTAGGAGTACAAGGGTGAGCCAACCTAT
Organism: Cryptoprocta ferox; assembly: GCA_028646485.1. Taxonomy (NCBI): domain Eukaryota; kingdom Metazoa; phylum Chordata; class Mammalia; order Carnivora; family Eupleridae; genus Cryptoprocta; species Cryptoprocta ferox. Next base: position 123,709,135 of record CM053577.1, on the reverse strand, counting down.
TCCTGGAGGGAAATGAAAGAAAAGTCTAGACAAAAGTTTCAACAGAAAATATGGTCATGGCGTGTGTGTTTATTTTAGAGATTTATTTCATCCCTGCCTTTCACTTTCCCCGGTAGAGGTGCCTAGCATCCTAGTCAGATCTTTCTCTACCCTAAACACATTCTTTAGGCCTTATATGCATCACGACTGACAAATGGTGGCCATAACTAAGGACACCCAAGTTCGTGGCGAGACTCTCATAGTGAACAGAGCTGATGCCAGTAGATCAAGCAATAAAGTCAACAGTCATGAAATGTGCCTCCACTGAAAGCAACTAAATTCTTTGTCCTCAAGTCTATCATAAAACACAACGTTGTATCTCTTTGATCAACCTGCAACTTCCATTTCTATATCATTATTTCACATTGCCAATTGTGAAGATTTTTTTTCTGTAATTAATTTTTTTAAATTTTTTAAAATTCAAATTAAATTTTTTCTGTAATTAAATTTCTTCAGTAGCATGTATATGATACATGGGATTTGTGGTTGTTATTGCCATCTACTTGATGTTGGACTGACAATCTCTCATCAGTTAACACTAAGTGTTGGGAGACAGGATGAAAGAGATTGGATCCAGATTAAAAGGATTTGGGCAGACAATAGAGACATTCCTATGCATCCAGAGGAGATATATATGCCAGTGTTTTTGAGTACAACTCTAAGTTTCATCGTCAAGAAGGGACAAGAACTTTTCTACTATCCTCAAGGACTTTTCTACCATTGTGAATCCTTTTTCCTTATAATTGTCTGTTCTCACATTTTCTTTATCATTTTCTATGCTCCAAAAATTTATAAAGAGATAAATCATTTAAAAATAGTGTATCTGGGGCACCTGGGTGGCTCAGTTGGTTAAGTGTCCGACTTCCGCTCCGGTCACGATCTCATGGTACAGAGTACGAGCCCCATGTTGGGCTCTGGGCTGATAGCTCAGAGCATGTAGCCTGCTTTGGATTCTGTGTCTCCCACTCTCTCTGCCCCTCCCCTGCTCTCTCTCTGTCTCTTTCTCTCTCTCTCTCTCTCTCTCTCTCTCTCAAAAATAAGTAAACAATAAAAATTTTTAATAAAATTAAAAAATAAAAATAGTGTATCTGATGGATTTAATCCATAAGACATATAAACCTCTCTCTATCTTAATCTAAAAATTAAAAAAAGGAACAAAAATACTCAATGAAATTTCTCTTAATATCTGGATCCCATCTTCTCCTCACCATTATTCATCTTTCCTTCTTTGTTGTTTTCACTTAAAAAATATTTTATCTCCATGAATTAAATTTCTATTAGAACTTTAAGGATTTTAGAAAGTATATTGACTACCAATTATGTCAATAGATAATTCTTTAAAAAGAATTCCATGGCCAAATCACTTTGGAGATAATACATAAACTGCCTAATTCTGGAGATCATGTATAAGAAATCTCAGAAGAAAAAATCCTACTAACTTCATTTATCCCAAACTTTCCCAAGTTTCTTTTACCACATCTTTATCATGGAATACTGACTAACATCTTGCAGAACTGGTATCCAGAGCAATGCAGTTTAGGAAACACCAGAATATGTCACATTTTATACACCAGAAAACTGAGGCTCAAGAGGTCTTACTGTCTCACCCATGGCCAACCAGTCATTTATTAACAAAACTTCCACTGAAATCCCAGTGGAATATATGAAATATTTCATATATTCATATTTCATATTTCAAATATTAAAATTGTTTAATGTGTATTTTTTGAACAACAGAGAGAGGCAAGGCAAAACATGAGTGGTGGAGGGGCAGAGAGAGAGGGAGACACATACTCCAAAGCAGGCTCCAGGCTCTGAACTGTCAGCAGAGAGCCCGATGCAGGGCTCGAACCCACAAACTGCAGGATCATGACCTGAGCTGAAATCAGCCGCTTAACCGACTGAGCCACTCAGGCATCTCGAAACATTCATATTTTTACCAAAAATAGATGCAGTTGCTTTTTTGATATTGTAGATGTAAATTGTCTGGATCTGTAAATATTTATAAATAAGTAATATTTATAAATATTGTAAATAATATGGATCTGTAAATTATTTAATACTGAAACATAATCAATACCAACTGAAAACTAAAGATTGTAAAGAACTCTGAACCACAGCGTTGAAAAAAACACATTTTGGAAAAGCTTTTAGAACATATTTTATATTGGGGACCTCGGTGGCTCAGTCAGTTAAGCGTCCAACTCTTGGTTTTGGCCCATGTCATATTCTCATGGCTCATGAGATCACACCTCACACTGGGGTCTGCACTGACAGTGGGGAACCTACTTGGGATTCTCTCTCTCCCTCTCTCTCTCTCTCTCTCTCTTCCCCTCCTCTGTGCATGAGCTCTCTCTCTCAAAAATAAATAAATAAACAAACAAACTTTAAAGAAAATATTTCATATTTCAAATATTGAGGTAATGAGAAACAAAATGTTGCAGTAATGAATATCTTAATTATAAATTTAATACAACATCTGTAAATCCGAATATATAAGTGAAAATTCTAGATAGTATATTATATTAAACAGTGTAAACTATCTTTAAATGCCTAGTAGTCCAAACATAGGCTATATACCTTGTATCACAGTAAATATAGTTTAAATAATCCTACGTCACTCAGAATGATCTCAGGTTGATGTAAGAAATGTAAATTATAACTTAGAGAAACAGGATGGTAAGTACGTGTTAGAGCCTTGGTTTTTGTTCAGGTTTGTATTTCAAGAGTTAAACAAAGCTAGAAGATGGAGATGCTAAGAATGAATAAGTACACACAGCACAGGACCTATGAAAAATTTCTCCTTTAGACTAATAATAGCTCTAACAGCTGATATAAATGAGGGTGATCTTTTTGAAGGAGAAATATCCCTTTATTCACCCATTCAGTGAATATTTATAGAGCACCTGTAATGGCGAGTCACTGACAATTTAACTAGGGATAGGAATGAGGAGAGAAACACAGTTACTGCCTATGAGAGCTTAAGTTCTAACAAGGGAAGCAGACAGTAAATAATCACACAGGTAATTAATCCATTAGTTATGATAAGTGCTACAAAGTGGTGCAGGGCTGGGTAGAATGGGGCATAGGTGTGAGCATAACTGAGATCAGAAGACCAATCCATGAGACAGGGGAAGTCTCTTTAGACAACTTACATTTGATATAGATCCTGAGCCCGATAGGAATTTACCAGAAGAGGAAGAGAAAGGTATTCAAGGCAGAGTTTCTGGGTCCTTTACAGGAAAGCTGGCTGAAGAGTAGAGAGTTAGGAAGATTTGCTCCCCAAATCTTGGTAGAGAAAGTCAAGGGTCTGATATGAAGGTCTGACCGGCTGAAAGGAGCGGATCAAAAATCACAGCCCTGAAAATGAGCAAAAGGCCAATTAAATGGACCCATAGTTACACAGATACAGTTTGAGATGGGAGGGAGGGGGACAGGGGGACAGTGTAGGGAATAATCAGGCTACAGCCCTTTAAGAAAATAGTGTTTTCTATGAGTTTTCCAAGATTCTGGCCTCCGTAGTGGCTGGCTTTGACTCCTCAGTCTTTGTAGCCTGAATTGCTATCTTCCCAGGTCTTCTCATTCTGTTCATGCTTCCTGCCTACTTCTGGAGTTCAATCAACCACGTCCGCAGAAATACACCCCACTAGTTCTGTCCATGGGAATGTACTTGGGAGGGTGGAGAATGTATCTCTACTTGTAATCCTCACATATTGAAAACAGATGAGCCCCCATTCTGTCTTTGAACTCATTACTTTAAGATATCCAATTAACTAAACACCAAATTAGCTATATTTCAAAACTCCTTATGAAATACACTCAAACTCCTGGATGTTATTAAGATTAGGAGAATGAAAACTGTTTCTGAAACATTTTGGATGAAAAATGATAAGATCTCACTGTCTGTTAAAGCACTAAGTACATTTTCCCCTCTCCTATGAAATATGGGTAGAGATATGACTCCCAAGCCACTTATGTTTTCAAAATGTAGTCACGTGCTATAATTTTCAATATGAAACTATGGAAAACTATATCCTAGTTTCTAATCTAAATGTTTTTTCATGAAAAAAATATTAGAAAATTAGTTACCTATTTACCTCTTATTAACAAATAAGGATACCGCATTTTTGCAATTATATGAGGTTTATAATTAAACATTTATCCCATTAAAAGACTTTTATGTTGAAACAAGTGTTATTTTTTATGGAAGTTTTCAGTTTTCTGAGGTTCCTTGAGCAGTCTGTCAATAAAATAAGAAGCATACTTTTTTCTAAGTCAGCTTCCATATAATTCCATGTATCACAATTCTAAATGACTTTACATCCAAGTCTTATTAACTGGTTGGTGAATTAAATAGATGTGAACCCCAGCAGATATTATGCATAGGTATAGTTGGTGATTAGCATTTCAAAAATGTATATGCTATCTATCGATGATATTTGGAGGTTATAAATAAGAGGGGCTGTTTTAGTTTATTTGCATATTTTAACCAGAGAATGTTTAAAGAGTAGGGAGACTATGGAAAAGCAAGTGTTGGGGATATGGTCCCAAAGATAGTATTTACTATTGTTCCCTGGAACATAGTGGTTCTTCTAAGAAAATTATTACACAAGGTGCTTGTTTAAATTTTGCATATAACATAAAATGCAACTCCGGGCACTCTGAAATAGTTCTTTTTCCAAAGGTTTGTTTGTTACTTAGAATCCAAAAAGCATATTCCCAGAAAAGAAACAGTACAGCACTTACCATTGTTAGGTTACCATGCCAAGCCTTTTTAGCTCACAATACAAGTAAACCTCGTATTTCTCATGTGTGAGAGTTTTTGTGAAGATTATGTAACATGATCAAAAGCACACAGTCAGGTTTTGGGTATATAGTCTAATTGTCATTCCTTTCTATGGAATCTGGAGGCTCAACTTATATTTGTTTCACTTCTCCATCCCTTGTTATTTAATAGGCTGATTTGAATTCAGTGTTCTGGGACCACTGATAAGAAGTAGGAAATATTAATAAAGGAGAAAATAGGGAAAAATCAACTGACTTTCTCAATATCCCAAAGCCTCATCTATAGAACAGACATTCAGTATTCTCCTTCCTGCTGGTCAGAACTTGGCAAAATAACGACCTATCCAGGCCTGCCTGATCTCCAGTTTACCAACCCCTGACCTCAAGCACCCAACCCAGCACAGCTGATCCCAGCTAGGTATTTGAAATGAAGTCATACTAACACATGGATGTAATTTTAAGAAAGTTTAAAATATTGAAGTGTACTCTAAAATGGGGCACCTGGGTGACTCATTTGTTGAGTGTCCAACTTTGGTTGAGGTCATGATCTCACAGTTTGAGGGTTTGAGCCCTGAGTTGGGTTCTATGCTGACAGCTTAAAGCCTGGAGCCTGCTTTAGATTCTGTGTCTCCCCCTCTCTCTCTGCCCCTCCCCTGTTCATGTTCTCTCCCTTTTTCAAAAGTAAATAAACATTAAAAAATAATAAAAAATAAATGTAGGAATAACTTGGAAGCATAATTGTTTTTCTGATTCGTTGTAACCTGTTATTTGTGCAAATTTTAAAGAAAATGTTAGGAAATAGTGGGATTGGGGAAAGGTCCTGCCAAGAAGTCTAGCCCTGGAGTCAATTTCCATGAGCTAGGAAGATTCTAGTCCAGTCCTTTCCTGCCTCCACATTTCCACCTATGCCATTGTCCATGACTGTTCATGAGCCAATATGTGCTTACTGGGAGTAGCTGAAATGAATAGTCATAGAAACATCTTCTCTGTGTGTCATTTGCCATCCCAAAGGGCTGCAGTATTTGTATTTTTGACATGATTTATAACATGCTTTTAATGATTTAAAAAATACACAGAAATACAATACTCAGAATTCAGCATAAAAGTCTCAACTTTCTGTAATCAGTTTTTTAACTGATAGCAAAATTTCAGTAGTTATGTTATAATTGATGCAATTTAGCTTCTTGTATTTTATTATGAGAAAATTCCAGGTTCCTAACAAATTCTGCAAATACAGTTGACCCTTGAACAACACAAGATTTGGGACACTGACCCCACACCGTTGAAAATCCACATATCATTTTTGACTCCACAAAAACTTAACTATTTATAGCTTGCTGCCGACCAGAAGCCTTACCAGTAAGGGCAAGGGCAAGTGGATTAACACATATGTTGTATGTTATATGTATTATGTCTATATTCTTACAATAAAGTAAGATGGAAAAAAAGAAAATGTTATTAATAAAATGGTAATAGATTTACAATACTGTGTTGCATTTATTGAAAAACTCTGCATATCAGTGGACCCATGCAGTTCTTGCCTGTGAACCTGTGTTGTTCAAGGGTCAACTATAAATATACATATAGTTATATCTAACAAACAGTGAAATGGAAAATTGAGGATCATACTTTGTGGCAAAATTTCTTCCCTTTTTATGCTATTATATTATAAAAGGGAAAAGGGAAAAATATGTCAAAAATAGTTGCTGCTATTGCTTTTGTTATTTAGTTGGTGCATGATGAAAAGAAGTAGGAAGACAACAGAAGACTCTGTTTACTCATTAACCAGGTAATGAGTGGTTTCCAATTTTGAGCAATTGTGAATAAGCTACAAGAAGCATTCAGATAAAGGTGTGTGTGTGTGTGTGTGTGTGTGTGTGTGTGTGTGTTCTCGTCCATCTTTTGTAAGTACCTAGGTCTAGGACTCTTGGGTTGTTGGTAAGTATAACTTAAGTTTATATGAAACCGTCAAACAGATTTCAAAGTGGCTATACCATTTTCATTGACATCAGCAATGTGTTGAGAGTTATTAGTTGGTATTATCTATTGCAGGTTCTAGTGTTTTCAACTAGTTTGTTTTGTTTTAATTTTAGATGTTTTAATAAATATGTTCTGATATGTTATTGTAGTTATAATTTGCATTGCTCTAATGACATACGTTGTTGAGCATCTTTTCATGTAGTTACTTGCAATCTATATCACCACGGTGGTAAACCACCTGCTTAAATCCTATGCCTACTTTTAAAGTTAGGTTCTTTATTTTCTAATGATTGAGTTGTAAAATTCTTTAAATATTCTGGAGAAGCCTGTTTTTTATTATGTATTTTGTAATTTTTTTCCTTTCGTGGTTTTATGATTTCAGCTTTCTGTATTCTGTCTAAGAAATCTTTCCTTAATTCAAGGTCACAATGATTTATTTCATGTTTACAGGCTTAGGGTCTTATGGAGTTTTACAGTTCTGAGTTTTACATTAGGTCTATTTTCCATATCAAGTTCATTTTTGTATTTGGTATGAAGACTAGGTTGAGGGTTTCTGTCTTATTTTGTAGGCTTGTTTCTTTTCTTATATGGATATCCAATTGTTCCAGTACCATATTTAAAAAATAATATCCTCTTACCACTAATTATCTAATCAAAATTCAATTGATCATATATATGGGGGTCTATTTTCTTTCTATTCATTCTATTAATCTATGTCTCTACCCATTTCAGCTTTAAAATCAGGTTGTGAGAGTACACCAACACTGATACTTTCAAAAAAATGTTTTCACTATTCCATATCCTTTACATTTTTATAAATATTTTAGAATTGATTTGTCAGTTTCTATATTATTGCATAGTTTTTGACAAGCAGCTTGTAAAACAGTTTGTTCCTTTAATGCAATTGATCTTTTTTTTTTCTCTTGCTTCCTTTAATATTTTCATTTTATCTTTGGTTAAAAGCTATTTAGAATGATTTGGTGTGTGTGTGTGTGTGTGTGTGTGTGTGTCCTGTTTAGGCTTCTTAAAGTATCTTGGATCTGTGGTTTTATATCTTTCATTCTTTTTGGAAAATTCTTATCCATTATATTTTCAAATAGTATTTCTACCTATTTTCTATCAGTCTTTTCTTTCTAGGATACAATTAAAGATATGTGGGACCATTTAATATTGTTGTATAGCTACTGGATGCTCTATTCTTTTTATCTCACTTTTTTCTCTATATATGTCAGTTTAGATCATTTTAGGAATGGTACATACCTGATATTTTTCTCACTGATGTCTTCTTCAGCTGTATCAGGTTATTTTCTGAACTGTCCAAAGGCATTCTTTATATGTGATGGTGTGCGTGCCATGTGGATGTGGATATAATTCTAGCATTTCTTTTTCACTGCATTATTATAGTTTCTGACTCTCTACAAAAATGTTTCATATATTCATACATGTGATCCACTTTTTCTGCTAAATCTTTTAACATATGAACCATCATTATTTTTAAAATCTCAGATAGTTCCAACATTGTCATCATCTCTGAATCTGACACTGTTGATGGCTGTATCTGTTGACAAATGATTGTTTTTTCCTTGCTTTCTGTGTACCTTGTACCTTTTTAATGAACACTGTGTAGAACTGTAGTAACATAGTATGTAGAACATTATGTGTAGAATAGTACATAATGAAATAAGTATCTCTTATGATATTTATTATTTTGTCATAAGGCATTAGGGTCAGGATTTGAGAAAAACTAGCCATGTTTGAGCAGGATTTGGGTTTTGATGTCGCTATTGCTAGTTACCTTTCTTATATCATATGCTTCAATTCTTCTAGTGGTAGATTACATTGTCTTGTACTTTGGGATTGGGTTACCAGAAGTTTTCCTTGGTATTGCTGCTCCATCTCAGCTTTCAGTCATCCCTCCCTACCCTCCACTATATCGTTGCTCTTTCTCCACCCTCTTGTGCTTCCTCTAGTGGCATATTGCTGTTGTTTATTCTGCATGCTTTTCTTGGGAAATGGAATGTGTTCTCTGGATGCCAGGATCTCAGAGGTGGGGTTTCCACTCACTCTTGGTCACAGCAAAACTCCAACTTGTATCTTAGGCAGGAATTTCCCCTCCTTTAGAAATAGCAGGCCTCTCATGGTATCAGTACAGGTATAAATATGGTATAAAATCCTGGGCAAAGAATTTTCCTAACTCCCGCTCACCCCCTCCATGAATAAGTGTTTCTTTGTTTGTTGTTGTTGTTTTTTGTTTTTTACTCCTATCTTTCAGCCAGCTCAGCTATTGTATATATTTGTCCTCTTCCTGTCATCATTTCCCGTCTTAGCTGCCCTCACAGAGTAAACCCAAAAACTTGTATAGATTATCTGGTTTTCTGTCATTGTTAGGATGGAAGCAATACTTTTAATTTTAAATGTTTACTTGAATTTATTCTGCTTTGCATACCTTATAATGTAGCCTTCATTTCTGATATAATGTTCTTCTTTTTAATTCTATCTAATTCAATTCTTACTTAACTTTATCTTGATTTTTTATACATTTATGTTATTAGATTTTGAACTTTTGATTCAAGACTTCTTTTTTTAATATCTCCATATGCTTGAAGAATATTTATTTCAGTTTGAGGAATCATATTACACTTTTCTGCTTGTGGTTTTTTGGGTGGGGAAATATTCAACAGCTGAAATTGTCTGATTTAGATTTTCTGTTATCATTTACAGTATTTTGTGTAAAGTAGCAGATTACAATCCTTTTTTTCCCCCTATTTTTATTCAATTCATGGATAGGGTTACTAGTTCAAGAGTGCCCTCTTCTGTTATTTTAATAAAATACAGACACTCTGATGGATAATAATGAGTGGGTGAGGCATTACCAATTTTTCACAATTTGTTTCCAAATTCTTAATTTCTTTTCTCTTATTTCTTCTTTGCCTAATTGTCACTTCTCCAAAGGATACCATTCCTTCTCTATACATCTGATTTATCCTGAAAACAGTAATTCCTCAAGGATGTTATTTCTTGTCCCACTCACTTTCAAGGTCCTTCCCTGTAGACAGTAGAGTAGATTACCAAATTCCAGCTCTCTGTTCAGTATTTTGTCTCTTCCACTGTGAGTTTTTTTTCTTCTGGGAATGATTTATGTGTTTGACCTACCCTTCTTTGTGGAGTCCTTTGAACCTTCCCTCCCTCTCTGTATATTCTCAGTGTCAGCAAGAACATTCTAGAATTTGGTTTATTATTCTACTTAAAAATAATTTGAAAGTTGATGTTTTTCTATTCAATAATGCTGAAAATGTGAGTCATGTATAGTTGAATTTGCAAATCTGGTTTGTTACATCGTTTTCTGGGGGTGGAGGTGTATGAAGAGGAATAAAATTAGGCATCAAACTGTACATTCAAACTGTAGTATATTCATAAAATAGAATATCCACAAAGCACAAAAATAGAACGAGTTTTTGATAAATGTAATATGGACAAAACTCAAAAACATCATTTTGAGTTGATAGTAGCTAGATGCAAGTATATAAATCTTATATGTGATTATTTTTATGAAGTTTCACAACAAGGCAAAGTCAATTTTGTGACATAAATAAGTTGTTGCCTGGGACAGGCCACAGAAGGAATTCACTGCAAAGAAACAAAGAATATGAAAATATTCTACATCTTGACTAGTGGAGAGATGGCTACACAGGTGTATATATTTCTCAAAACTCATCAAGATTTATACTTAAAATATATATGTTTTGTGGTATGTAGATTTTACCTCAATAAATTTGACTTAAAAAATTCAGTGTATGGATGGGGCGCCTGGGTGGCTCAGTCAGTTGAGTGTCAACTTTTGATTTCGGTTCAGGTCACATTCTCATGGTTGTGGGACTGAGCCCCGCATTGAGCTTGGCACTAAGCATGGAGCCTGCTTGGGATTCTCTCTCTCCCTGTGCCCCTCCCTCCTCCCCACTTCTCCTCTCTCCTTCTCTCAAATAAAAATAAAATAAAATAAGAGAAAATAAAATAAAATAAAATTCATTAGATCAGTTAAATAGCAGATTAGGTACAAATGATGAGGGAATTGATGAAATATCAGAAAGATAAAATTTGGACAATATAAAAAGAAAGCTAAGAGACTTAGAAAATAGTAAAAGGATACCCAATAATATATATTTAGTAATAGTTCCACAAGTCAAAAATAGAGGGAAGACAAAGGCAATATCCAAAGAAAAAATGACTGTGAATTTTCTAGAACCAAAGCAAGTAATAAACCTTTATATTGAAGAAGGAAACAGGAATTTGAGCAGATTATTTTTTTAAATCTATATCAAAACATTGTCATGAAACTGTAGAGTTAAAAAAAAACATAAAATCCAGAGAATATGAATACAGAAAAGAAAAACTGAATGATGAGTAATATTCTCATTAGTAAAAATGGATGACAGAAACCAAGGGAGGAAGAGCTGTAAGCATAAAATTCTACACCAACCTAAATTATCACTCAAAAATGAAAGCAAAATAAATATGAATTCACATGAAGATAAACTGGGAGTATTTTCTATTCACTGACTCATACATGCTGAAACATTTTCAAAAGATGTAATTCAGTAAGAAAGAAAGGGCAAAGAACAACAATGTTGATAAAAATTTAGGAAAAAGAAACCACTGAGATGAAAATATTTTGGCACAACCCTATCGATAACAATAAAAAATAGCCAAGGAAGCATAAGAAGTCGTTATTTATTATTTCATTTTCTTCAAAATAGGAAAGTTATAATAGACCACAAATGAATTATCTGAAAGGGACAAAGGATAATACGGTTATATGTCAAAATTGAAGAGGAAGAACGACAGGGACTCTTGAAAAAGAAAATATGACATATAACAATAATAATTGAAGTATTTGTAGGGGAATGTGTCATCCTAATTAACAGCACATGTTCTAAAACAAAACAATGAGTATGTTCAACTCCTGATTTATCACTTTCCAATTGTGTCACTTTGGATAAGTGATGAGGATAATTTGGTTTCCTCATCTGCAAAATGAAAAAATAAAAATAGTGCCTACCTCAGAGGATTATTTATAAATGAGGACAGCTTCTCATGAAGACTATGGCCTGTTGTTATCCACAATGCTTGATAATATTTAGGTATTTTGGTTCTGAAAGCTAAGTGGAGCTGATATGGATTTTGTTTGCTCAGGTGTGTTTATTTCTCCTAATAATGAAGATCCCAGGAATCCCTATGTGAGCTTTTACTATGATCTTGAACAATTCACCTGACCATTGCAAGGCTCAGTTTGCTCATTCATAAAATGGGGATAAGACTTTGGGTCAGTGCTATTTTGATGAACAAATGAGTCAATCAGGTTAAAATGTTTGAATGATAAGATGAACCCCTTACAATGACCGCTATGACTCAACGTGATCTAGACTTTATCTCATATTACTCTCATTTCTCAATTCTCTCCAGCCCCATTGACCTCTTCACTCATGTATGAATAAACCAACATATTCCCAAATCAGAACCTTTGTATTTACTCACTCTTAGATATTGTCATGCTAGCTCCACACTTCTTTTAAGGTCTTTACTCAAAAGTCATCCTCTCCATAAGGAATTTCTTGACTACTCCTGCTTACAAACACTTCATATCCACATTTCCATCTTAGTCTACTTCCGAGATGCCATTTGTTATGCTCAGTTTATCTCACTTTTTCATTGTCCTCTCCTGGAATGCATTTTTCATGAAGGCAGAAAATTTCTAACTTTTTTCTTTCTATTGATGTTTCTTTATCAGTGGCTGGTACATAAGTTCTACACCAAATGTGGGGCTTGAATCTTGACACTGAGATCAAGAGTCATGTACGTGCTTTACTGACTGAGCCAGCCAGGTGCCCCTCACAGTTGGCATTTAATAAACAGTAGTTGAATGAATCATGTGATGGCTCTGTTTCAGATGTATATTTCATATGTTTTCTCTTATTTCCTCTCTGCCATCTGCCTTCTAAACCCTCATCATCTTCCTCCAGTCAAGCCCTGCAATTCTAATGCCTGGGTCTTCCAGTCATCAGCCCTGGGGACGCGGGGCCCTATCCTTTAGTTTACTGTACAGCCGTGCCTAGAAGTCACTTCCAGATATAGATAGAATGCCACACCACACACACCATGTCATCTGGCATCCTGAGAGTCCATCCAAGGGGCCAAATGATGCAATCCCAAAGGTCAGAGAAGTGAAAGACTTTGAACAATACACAATAAGATTGGGAGCGAGTGTGCAGGCAGCTACATTCCTGTTCTTCCTTACTTCCACAACTACTCAGTAATATGGATTCCCAGCAAGTTCTCTGGAGAAATCCTTTGTGCTAGGCAGACACACCTGCCAAGCAACCTACAGGGCATCTTTGTGGCTTGCTCTGAAGCAAGAGCCAGTGCAGGGACACACCACATCACTTTGCTTTGTTTCTCTCCCCACCCCTTACTCCCACATTCGTCTTTTTTTTTCCCCTGAGTTTGTATCTTTCAAATCAGACACCTGCACCATAACCTTTGCCTCACGCTCTGTTTTCTGAAGAACGTGGGCTAAGACAGAGTCTTTGATGTGTCTCATCCCTTTGTATTCAAGGGACAAACTACATTTATCATTTTGTAAGTGAAGACACGGTGCCATTGGAGTCATTGGAGTCATTGGAGTCAAAATGAACCAGGTTTGAATCCCAAATGTACATTCACAGTTATATTCAAGGGGTGGGGTGACACTGTGACATGTGCTCTGGCAGGGTACATCCTTGCCAGCCATTCGTCTGCAGTATGAAAGCTTGGTGGACACTTATTCACGTCTACCAGGAAATGTTAATTAAATGATAGACACTGCTCTTTAACCAAGTACTGTGATACTAAAGCTTGTGCTTTCTCTACTACACCACATTGCCTCCCGGCAGATATAAATACCTCAGTAACAACTCATCACAAAGAGAAAAAAGAACAAAACAAAATCATGTTGCCTACCTTCCTGCAGTGGTCAGTTTTATTTAGAAAATATGGTTCTTTGTTTTTAATAACAGGCAGTATCATATTCCTATTACCTAGCTGCATAGATTCTAATAAAAATCTAAGGATTATTAATATATAGCTCATTTGAGGAGATGAATAGTGTGAAAGACATCACACTTTTCATTATAACAGCTTACAATACATCTTTAATGAACATGTCTAACAAAATAGATAGGGAGAGGCAAAAATTTATGAAAATTAAGACCAATCAATTCTTGATTTGTTTGTGGCACATGGTCTTCATTTCTCCTTAAACCTAAACATTTTATTTAAGACAAATTAATATACAGCCAGAAGATAGAACAATACAACAGAGAGACCATGCTATCGATGATGTGCTAAAGTTGATTTTTAAAAATTTAATTGTGGTGTCTCAAACGGAAATTGAATCCATGAGTTTGGTAAACAAAATAATCCATTTTTATTTCAAATAGAAACATCCATGTTTGCAATCAGATTTTTTAAAGAGAGAGAGAGAGAGAGAGAGAAATGAAGCAAATTCATTCTATTTTATAATTCAACATATTCGTTGTCCATCCCTACCTACTAATTTCCCCTCTAACTAGTAATGGTAGTGTTATGAAGAAAAAGCACATATATTTACTTAAATGGTGTTGACACACACTGAGAATTTTTAAACATGTTTGTTTATACATGCTCCTTCCTCAGCCATCAATTGTTTCCATATAGCCTTTGAAAAATAGGGGGATTTGCGTAATGGTAGCATGGGCCACTTGTGTGGTATAAATATATATATTGCTAAGTAAACATTATATACACATAAAATATATACATAACACTAAGTCTTGCTTATACAAGAGCTAAAGTAAAGACAGTGCCTTCTGGCTTAGCTCAGAAAATGTAATTTCTATAATGAATCATTTTTTTCCCTTATATCCTTGATAGTCTAGACCCAGACAATAAGATGAAACTTTCACACAGTAAAAGGAAGCTAGAAGGAGTAATACCATCAAAAACTAAATGGACCCCAAACCAATGAATGCTAAATAGTCAAACATCATAATAAGGGAAGTGATTTTTTATTTAAGCCACTCCATTTTCAACATTCATCAGAGTAAAAGAGAAGTTTCCATTAGTTTTTTTATGGATGGTAACTAGATCTGCTTTCTTTAACATTCCAAAGCCTGCCTGGGTATGGTAATGCTTGTCATTACTCTGAGTAGCTGTAGGGTTCTAAAGACTCACTGTGTCTGTCTTTTGCTTATCACCCTAAAGAGATTAATCTTCAAACAATGATCTTCTGGTCCTGTTAACCTTAGGTTTGAACTTTTAGCCCATCAAGAAAGAAAGGGCAGATTCAGAATGGCAGAGAAAATATCTGAAGTTTATAAAAGAAAGCAGAAACTGGTTTCCTGGTGTAATAAATCCTCATCATAAAAAACTACTCACTACAAAAGGAAAGGTTCATGGCAAGATATTATTGTTGTCTATTCTTTTGTCACTTATTTCCCCAGGAATCACCTACCGGTAACTCTAAGACGTGTCTCAGTTAAAAAAATTCAAGAGGATGTTTCTTTTCTTTTCCTTTCTTTCCTATCAGCTTTCTGCCCAGAATTTGATGATGATTGGAAGCAAGTTCTACCTTCACAGCAATTTATCTTTCTAGATTACCTGTTTCTAAGTGATAAATATGTCGTTTCAAATTAGTGTGACATTTATTCTGTTAATTATATGCATTAGGAATTATTTCAATAGGAATGTAACACGTGCTAAAGCAGAAATCTTCCTAGAGCCCCAAACTCCTGCACATTAAATCCTATAGACATGTCCTACTAAACAAAACCTTAAAAAGAACATTTTCTGGGAAAAATAATGAAAACACTGAAAAAACAGTAAATATCAGCACACCAAAAAAATGCCTAGAAATAAGAAAAGGAAAGTAACTCTTTTCCAAATCAGAAAGAATCACCTAAAAACACCTAGAAAAGTGTTCATTCTTACCCTTCCATAACTTAAAACCTAGGCTATGACTTTTTAAATTTTATTTCCACCTCAAACTATAAAGCTGCATATTAATTATAATATAAACGTATCAATTCTGGACTACCTTCTATCTGCATTATTTTGCCAGTTACAGACAATTACCAAGATTTCTGGTTTCATTGTATTTCTTCTTTCATTTCGAATTTTTATAAGGCTTCATCCTCTTTTTACCATTTTGCATAAAGAATAAAAAGCCAAAGTGCTCATTAGCTTATTATGACAATAGCTGACTAACTCCAACAAAAAAGCCACCTTTCACATTTAACTTTTATTTTTGGACTCGGTTAAAATACTTCTAAAATATGCATGCATTGACTTTGAGAAGAGGTAATTGTGATATTAAATTTTATTGAAATTTCTCAGGTCCTGATTTGTGTACAGGCTTGTGCTCTGAGTTCCCACGAAGCAGTAAAACGTTTAAAATACTGTCTGTGCAAATGCAAAATTTATGAATTCACACATCTCTGGTTGATTTATGTGAAATAATAATGCACTATTTAATGCTTAAACATGGCTAGGAGCAATGCTAGGCTATCAAGATGTACAATGGAATAATAGATTTATAAGACGGATAACCTTCTTGCCTAGAGAAGCTTGTTTAAAGGTGTTGTACAGATATATTAAACTATATGTAATTTTATACTAACTTAATGCTGTAGGCCTCTACTGCAAGCAATAAAAGATTACAACCGTGGCATTTGCAATAATAAAATGATCTGGCTATTCAACATAAGGTATGTATCTGAGAAGTAAAAAAAGATGAGGAACCTGTTTAAAACTTTTGTCCCTTCTCATTCATTGCTCTTTACAAAATATTTTTTTTCCCTTTAATGTGGCCAACATAACTCCATGCCCCAGTGGTTGTCTGTCATCCTGTAACTCAGGAGAAGATTTCCACGAGGGGAGTAATTGGATGTTTCTAGGAGGCCTCCAGGCACATTTAATTATCACCCGATTTGCTTAGAAAACTAACTAAAAACTTATTAGGATGAGATCTAAGAGAAAATTATAATTGGCAGTTTTCTGGTAGTCTCGCTGCTCTTTTTTATTATACTGTACATGTTTTTCTCTTTTTTTTTTAAATCAGGAAAGGAAATAGTCTTTTTTGTTTTTTTTGTTTTTTTTTGTCTGAGGTTTTGGCTTTATGATCATTGTAAGGTAAGCTCTGAGATGCATTAGCTCAACCCTCATGTTCACATGAGTGAAAAGATATATGAGAATTTTAGGATTTTTAGTTATGATTTCCATCACAGAAAGTTTTGAATTTTGTAGTGATTTGGTCTCAGAATTTAACACCATTACGCTGAGTGGGCTGAATTCATGAGAAAATCTCTAAAATAGAGATCTAAGCAAGATAATAAACACATTTCAAAGATTTCCATTTGTATTGCAATTTTGACTGAATTCCACAGATACTTTCATTTAAATGCTATTAAACAGAAATTCAACAAAGTGATTTTAATAACCAAGGAATTAACCAAAAAAAATAACCAATGAATTATCTTAAAAGCAAATTATTTTCTTTCAATGACTATAGAGTTTTAACAGAATCTCCTTTGAAATAACATTTTTGACAAACCAAAACATTAATGCAAATCAGTTTACAGTGATTAACAGAGTCACGAGCCAAAAGAGCCAGAACAGGATGAATGGCCAGTTACAGAGAAATAAATATTCGTCAGGTTGTACTGCAAAAGGTCCAGTTGAAATCAAATTAAAATTTGATGACATTTTCAGAAGAATCATGAACAATTTTTTCTTTTAGTTTCTAAAACTCAACTGTATATCTGTGGCTGCATTGCCTACTAAGATGAAGTTTTTAGAGCCTGACAGTGAGATCAATTATGCTGATTTTAGAAGTCAGCTATACTTGTCAGGAAATAGCCTGATCACACATTAACCATCAAATGTTCAACTCCCTTTCTGTGCATAGAGCAGTGCAAAATTTCAACAGCCATTGTTAGTAGTATTTCAGCAACTTTTATCCCCTGCTTACACACACAGTGGAAACACATATAATTAAGAAATATCTCAGTGCTGAAATATCATCTTATGTAGGACACTGACTGTTGAATGATTTTCAGCATTTTTAACATTGCCCTTAAGACATGTATAATATCTAAACAGCCAGAAATCTAGTAACCTCGTTGAAACTTGCCAAAATATGTGGTCAGTCTGAGTTTTGGAGGTGTAGCTTGTGTCCATTGCAACCCAGATTCCTGCAAGCTACAACTGCCTACAGTTTCTGAAAGTGTTATCAACTCACACAGTGTGCAGATACCGTAGGTCCCTTTCTAACAGAAAGACAGGAGAAAAGGGACTATGGCACTATTCAACCTTGATGTCTAAATGGATTCATATGGAATCTACCTATAAAAACACGAATACAAATACAAAAGGTATGACAGAACTAGAAAATAGATTTGATTTCCTAAGAGCCATTGTTTATTTGAATATCTTGAATTAGGAGATGGGATGACTCCTTTCAAGTCTCTGTTCAAATGGCATAAATATAAATAAATATAAATATATAAATATAAATAGCAGAGCCTCCCTCTTCCCTTCCCACCTATATTATTTTCTATCTTCCTTCCCTGTTCTTTTGTCATAGTACGTAGATAATACTTGAATTTTTATGGGTTCATTTGTTCATCTGTTTGTTGTGTGACTCTCTCAACTTAAGTGTAAGCTCTGTGAGCTCAGGGTGTATTTTGTTCACCTGCACCTAGAACCACGCCTGTCACCTGGTAGCATTTACTAAAGAACTGTTCATTGAACAAGTGAATGATCATTTTCCCTAATTAACTCTTTAGCCCCAAGGCTAAAGTCATTGAATTCCTCTGGGTTTCAGGCTCCTCCTAGTTTTATGAATGAGGGAATTGGGCTAAGTAATCTCTCAGATATTTCAGATTAAAATACTTCATCTTGAGGAGCACCTGAGTGGCTCAGTTGGTTAAGCATCCAACTTTGGCTCAGGTCATGATCTCATGGTTCATGAGTTCAAGCCCCATGGTGGGCTCTGTGCTGACAGGGAGCCTGGAGCCTGCTTCAGATTCTGTGTCTCCCCCTCTCTCTGCCCTTCCCCTGCTTGTTCTCTTTCTTTCTCTCTCCCAAAAATAAATAAATAAATATTTTAATGCTTCCATTTGATTTAAATGCTTTAATTTGACCCTATAGACCACCCTTTCTAAATTATGATACTTTGGGGGGCACCTGGGTGGCTCAGTCAGTTAAGCATTCAACTCTTGGTTTGGGCTCAGGTCATGATCTCACAGTTCATGGGGTCGAGTCCCACATCAGGTTCTGTGCTGGCAGCATGGAACTTGCTTGGGATTCTCTCTTTCTCTCCCTCTCTCTCTTCCCCTCCTCTGCTCGTGCTTGCACTCTCTCTCAAATTAAATAAATAAACTTAATAAAGTAATAAATAAATAAAAAAATTATGGTGTGTTTCCATGAATTTGTTTAGATGAATATTACTTCCCTAGATCACTGGTTATGGCTCCTTTTCAGATCATAGTGGCAAAAATGGCTTAATTTTCCATCTTTAATAATTCATATTTGTATTCAGTTACTAAAACACACACACACACACAAAACAGAGTGATTGTTCCAGTTATCAATTTATTACTTTTCTGGTCCAAGTTCACCCTTCATTACTCCGTCTTGTGACACTGAAGATGGGCACTCCAAACATTTCTTTGTCTTCTGGTATCATGCTAAACTTTGTCAGTAGAGGGTGACAGTGGGAAGCTGGGGGACAAAAGAGTCTCTTCCTCTATTCACAATATGCTCTCCTCCCTTCTTCCCCGCAATGTTGGCCAGCACCTGGGGCACCCGGTGGCACTCAGTTACCTGGCAAGTTTCAGCAGTCTCCTAGCAAGTTTGTCTGGACTCCCATCAGGATCCTGGTGAGTCTGGAAGATCTCTAGGGGACAACTTCCCAAAATATTCCCCTTGTGCCCTGGCTAATTCCTGGTGTCACTGGGATCACAGAGGCGGCTTTCCTGCTTGTCAGCCTGGAGCACTGATGCGGGCTTCTCCACCATCCAGTGGACTGTGGCACACCCTCTCCAAACATGTCCCTTTCTTGGGTTCTCTGCCTTAGCCATAGAGTCAGTAGCTATTCTATCTTCCTTTGCGTCCTCTTTACCTCATAGTAGCTAATCCCTAGTTACCAATTAACAATTTCTTTTAGTAAACTTCACCTGCTTGAGTTACTCTGTGGTGTGTTTTTTGTTTTTGTCTCCTGGCTGAACCCTGAATGATATAGAGACTTTTTTATTTTGTATATATATTTTTAAGTTTATTTATTGTGAGAGAGATGAAATGAGTGGGGGGGACAGAAACAGTGGGAGAGAAACAGAATCCCATGGAGGCTCTGCGCTGTTAGCATGGAGCCCGGCATGGGGCTTGAACTCATGAAACCGTGAGATTATGACCTGAACTGAAACCAAGAGTCAGATGCTTAACCAACTGAGCCACCCAGATGTCCCTAGAGATGTTTTTTAAAAAGGACTTACTTAATAAAAACTAAAGGCATGTATGATATTACCTCAAATTACAGTAATATCTATATCTCAATTTTGTAAAATTTTGGGAGTTCTTGTAATGTTGAGAATTTTTTCTTCCTTAAAATGCCAAAAAAAAACACCCTGAAAATCTAAACTCTAAAAAACAGGGTTTCTTAGTTTCTAGTCTTATATATACATGGGAATTGTTTTTAAAAGAAGGATGAATTTATTTTTTATGAGCAAGTGAGGAAAACTGAATTTAATAAATACACAAGTCCCTAGAGTCTAATTTGCTTTATAACAGAGGATAAAAATTGATTAATAAAATGCCCTCATGTACATTATTACATACTCCCTTCACAGAGTTGCACATATGTATAAAGCATCAGAGACATACACACTCAATGATAGTAGCTTAAGCAGTATTAGGCATGGATGATTTCTAGTTAGAATATGGTATTTCATAAACCACATGAATCTTATGGAATATTATATGGTTTAATGCAAAACATACAATACATCTTCATAAGTCTGTGGTTTTTTTTCTATTCTTAAAAGAGTTCTTTAAATTATACAATATATATATTCTTATGATACCCTCCTAAGTTCCAAAAGTTAAATGTGATCTTCAGTACCTGTCAACTTTGTTCTTTCACTTAGCCAGACTTCGTTCTTTCACTTAGCCGGAAGAGATAATGCCATGTGACAAAAAAAATATATGTACACTATTATTCCTCCGAAGCTGTGCACATATGACCTTCATTCTTTTTGAGGAAAAAAAAATTAGTCAGGATTGGAAACGGGGGCCCTACATTTAAATAAATAGCATTTTTTCAAATTTCAGTAGATGTTACTCTCTTACTACTACTTAGTAAATATTGTGAAAGCGCTATCCCTGTGGAGGAAGGGATAGAGGGCAATAATGGGGTATCATTCCCACAGTAAACCATATTGCACATTGAGGGCAGGATGGATGGAAGAATATGAGAGGGATATATTACAAAAGATCAAGCTTTACCTGAGCGTATGTGAAAATAGATGTTACTCTTGCCTAGCAAACAGGCCAGTGAGTTCATCCAGTATGTCTTAACAATCAGGTGGTGGTTCCACTTAATCTCTCTTTCTAGGACCTTCCTGCTACTTCAGACACCTGGTCCAGTCTTCTCATTTTACAGGCAAGAAACCTAAGATCTGTACAGGTTAAGTCCAGGGGTCCATAGCTAATTGGTGGGCTGAGCTTTAATGCACTGAGAAATGCAGCTCCTTTAATCAAAATCAATACAGTGATACTGTGCCAGGAACTGCTGGTTGCTTCCCAAACCCAGCCTCCCCTGTTTCGACACAGAATTCCATTTTGCAATGAACACATTTCTGCCCAGACTCTTGCACCTGGATGTGTCCATGAGACCATTTGGCCTATGTAAATGAAGTTTCTTCTATGTAAATGGAAAAATTTTATGTGAATTCCAAGAAATATAATTAGAGGAATGAGGCATAGCCTTTTCTAGTATCTTGCTATTTCTTGCCAATTCAAAACTAAACAGTTGCAACCCAAACAGCCATCTTGGACCCTGAAGCGATGTGCTAAAGATGGTTGAGCAACAAGATGGAAGGAATATGGGTCTTTGACACAGAGGAGCCACAATACCAGCCTGAGACTGCTTACCTCAGGACTTCTACATGAAAAAGAAATTATCTTGTTTAAGCCACTACTTGGCATGTGACTCAATCCTAATCCTAATGGGTTCAGAAAATTTCAGGTCCATGAATTTTCTACCAGCTATTCTGAGATAGAATAGCAAACCTTCCCACCCCAGCAATAGGCCCAATGAGAGTCTAAGACCTTGTTACTCAAAGCATGATTCACTGGCCAAAAGCAATGGCATCGACCAATCAAAACTCCAAATCTCGGGCCTGTGCCTACCGAACCTAATTCTGCATATAAACAGGATTCCCGAATGATGATTCTTTAAATGCGCACATTTAAGTTTGAGAAGCACTGCTCTAAGATAACACTACTGCTGTCGCATTCACCCACAGCAGTTGACAGTGAGCCTTGTGGATGTCGGTAATTTTACTGCAGGACCTTTCTGCTAAGACCAACAAACAGCGTGGTCTCTGGCCAGGTCCCCTCATTTAGGTATTACAGTGGAGACAGCTATCAGCTGGGGCTCTACGTTTTAAATTTAATAATCATCAAAAAGCAATTGTGAATCTGATTTTTCCTCATCTCAGGAAATCCTAGGAACAAGATAGCTCAGTGCTCAGTTTTAACATAAGAACATGTTTGTCTCTTTTTTAATTTTTGTCATTGTGTAATAGTCCTTTGCAAAAATAGATACAGTAGATCCAGAGGCACATTTCTCAATTCCAGTCTACAGTTTTTCCATCCACCATGGTTAATTTGTTCAGGATGGAGGCAATACAAGAGCTTAGTGTGTCTTGCAGAGATCAAACAAACTTGCCCATGGTCATACAGCAAGTCAGAGGGAGAAGCTGAACTAGCTGAAATACCATGAGTACCAGAAGCGAAATTCGTCCTCTCTGACAGAAAAAAAAATTAAAAAATAAAAAATCATCATACAATTCTTACCCTCCCTGCAAAGATTCTTTAAAATATTTTTTATAGAACGAAAGCTGAAATTTGTATCATGTCCATATTGATGAAAAAATAATTGTAAAACATACGGTACCTCTTGAAATGTTATCTAAAAGATATCTTAGCCTCCATAATCATTAATAAATTATAGGATCCAAAGCATAATTTTGCATAAGGATAGGCACTAATAACTTTAATAAACTAAAAAACAGTTACCTAAACAACTGAATATGTTCTTATATACCCTTACTGATAATCGCGAGGGTTATTGTTAGCTGATTGGTCGGTCTAGTGTAATTTAATAACATTTCAAAGAGTGATGGTTAATGACACAGAGAAGTTAAGTAAGACAGACAGACCAAGGTTATAATTCAAGATTTTCCAATTGGAGTAACGTGTATTTGTTTCTTACATGTTCATTTGCAGATTTATTTGATAGAATTAATGTACAATAAACATCACATATTTGAAGAGTATAACTGATAACTTTAATCCTTGTACACACAGCATATCAGCCACCACCCCCAAGTTTCCTGGTGGCCCACTTCATTGCCCATATAGAGGCACCGACTGAGCTCTTTCTGTCAGGAGTCTATTTTGAATTTTCTACAATATTATGTAACTAGAATCATCCAGTGTGTACTACTTTTACTGGCCTATTTTCTTCCACTTAACATAATGATTCTGGTATTTATCCATATTGTCGCTGCTGAGTAGTATTTCAGTATAAGGATATACCACAAATTGTTTACCCATTTACCTGGAGATGGATATGTGTGTTGTTTCTGGTTTTTATTCCAAATAAAGTTGCTCCAAGTATTCATGTAAAAGTCTTTGTGCAGAGACCTCTATTTCTCCACTTTCATTTCTCTTGGTGGAATATCTGAAACTTATTGTAAGCGAATGTTTACTCTTTCAGCAAGTTGCCAAACTGTTTTCCCACTTTCAATCCCAGTGTACCAGTATAACATATCCTTACAATTCTACATCAGTCTTTTTGGTTAGAGTCGTTTCAGTAGGAGAGTAGTAGTCTCTCATTGTGGTTTCAATGTACACTTCCCTAATGATTAATGATATCGAGCAATTTTTTGTATGCTTCTCTGCCCTCCATATATCTTTTTGGTGAACTATTTTGTTTGAATCTTTTGCCCATTTTTAATTGAGTGGTGTGTTGTATTGTTATATTTTGAGAGTTCTTTCCATAGTCTGGATATATATGCTTTCTTTCTTTCTTTCTTTCTTTCTTTCTTTTTTTTTTTTTTTTTTGAGAATACATTTTCCAGTCTGTGACTTGATTTTGCTTTCTCTTCATAGTGTCTTTCAAATAAATGAATTTCTTAATTTTGATAAAGACCAATATATTTTTATTCTTTCCTTTCTTTTTCTTTTTTCTTTTTTACTCTTTTGTATTTTATTGTTGATTCTGTGTTTAAGAAATCACTGCTTAACCCAAGATCACAAAGATTTTAAATTTACTTCCAGTCATTTTATAGGTTTTATACGTGGGTCTATGAACCATTTTGAGTTCATTTTTATATGTTGCAATGTATGAGTCAAGTTTCACTTCTTTGCGTAGAACTAATGATTCCAGTGTCATTTTCTGGAATGACAATTCTCTCTCCATTGAATTGTCCCTATTGAAAATCATTTGGTTGGGTGTATGTTTGAGCTTATTTCTAGTTTCTTCAGTCTCTTCTCTTGATTTATTTCTTTATCTTTGTGCCAATGTCACATTGTTTGATTCCTGTAATGAGTAATACAATAACAAAACAGTCATCTAAAAAGAGGTACTGTAAATCCTCCAAGTTTGTTCTGCCTTTTCATAGTTACTTGTGGCTATTCTAGGTCATTTTTGTTTCTATATAAATTTAAAAGTCAGCTTGTTTAATTCTATCAGAATGCTTGCTAAGATTTTCATTGGGATTTAATTGAAACTATAGATCAATTTTAAAAAAGTGTCATCTTAAGAATATTGAGTTTTCCTAACCAAGAAAAGGATGTTTAACTTTCCCAAACCTTTCAAGTTTTTAAAATTTATATCAACAATGCTTGATGGCTTTTTATGTACATCTTACACATTTGTTGTGAAGTTTTGCTCTAAATATTTCATTTTTGATGCTTTCGAAAATGGCATTAACTTTAACTTCGATTTGCTCACTGCTAGTATATGAAAATAAAGATGATTAATTTATTTTTTTAATTTATTTTCACATTAGCTGACATACAGTGTAGTCCTGGAGTCAGGAGTAGAACTCCGTGATTCATCACTTGCATGTGATGCCCAGTGCTAAAGCTTAATGTTTATTATTGCCCTGTATCCTACCACACTGCTAACCTCACTTTCTGTTTGTAGAAAATTTTCTGTAGATTCTGGAGGATTTTCCACATAGACAGTCCTGTTATCCGTGAATACTAATAGCATTTACTATGTCCATTCCAACTTTGATGACGTTTATTTTGCCTTGCCTTATAGCAACATGGGAGCCTCCAAGCCTATGCTGAATAGAAGCAGGAAAAGGATATTTTTATCTTGACCTTTCAGACTTTCATCATTCAGGATGATGTTAGCTGTAGGGCTTTTTCATTCATTTATTCATTCAATTTTTATTTTAATTCCAGTTAGTTCGCATACAGTGTTGTATTAGTTTTGGGTGTACAATATAGTGATTCCACACTTCCATACACCATCCTATGCTCATCACGGCAAATGCCCTCCTTAATCTCCATCATCTGTTTCACTCATTGCCCACCCACCCACCCCTCTCTGGCAATTATCAGTTTGTTCTCTAAAGTTAAAATTCTATTTCTTTTTCCCTCTATGATCATTTGTTTTATTTCTTAAATTCCACATATGAGTGAAATTATATGGTATTTGTCTTTCTCTGACTTATTTTGCTTAGCATTATAGTCTCTAGCTCCATTCATGTCGATGAAAATGGCAAGATTCCATTTTTATGGCTGAATAATATTCCATTGTGTTTATATACCACATCTTCTTTATCCATTCACCAATCAATGGACACAGGCTGCTGTTACAGCTTGAGTTTTGGAAATAATGCTGCTATAAACATAGGGGTGCATATATCCCTTTGAATTAGTGTTGTTGTCTTCTTTGGGGAAATTCCCAGTAGTGCCATTGCTGGATCATAAGGTAGTTCTATTTTTAACTTTTTGAAGAACATTCATATTGTTTTTCACAGTAGCTACAACAGTTTGCATTTGCACCAACAGTGCACAAGAATTCCTTTTTCTTCACATCCTCACCAACACTTGTTGTTTCTTTTGTTTTTGATTTTAGCCATTCTGACAAATATGAGGTGATATCTCATTGTAGTTTTGATTTGCATTTCCCTGATGATAAATGATGAGCATCTTTTCAAGTGACCATGGGTCACCTGTATGTCTTCTTTGGAAAAATGTCTGTTCTTACTTTCTGCCCATTTTTTAATTGGATTATTTGGTTTTGGATGTTGTATCAGTTCTTTAAATATTTTGGATACTATCCCTTTATTGGATAGGTCATTTGTAATTATCTTCTCCCATTTCATAGGTTGCCTTTTAGTCTTGTTGATTGTTTCCTTTGTTGTGCAAAAGCTTTCTTTTTGATGAAGTGCCAATATTTTATTTTTGCGTTTATTTCCTTTGCCTGAGAAGACATACTTAGAAAGAAGTTGCTCTGGCCAATGTCAAAGAAGTTACTGCCTGTGTTCTCTTCTAGGATTTTTATGGTCACATTTAGGTCTTTAACCCATTTTGAATCATTTTTGTGTATGGTGTAAGAAAGTAATCCAGTTTCATTCTTTTGCATGTTGCTGTCCAGTTTTCCTAATACCATCTGTGAGAAACTGTCTTTTTCCCATTGGATATTCTTTTCTGCTTTGTTGAAGATTAATGGACCATATAATTTATTTCTGGATTTTCTATTCTATTCTACTATGTGTTAGCTGTAGGCTTCTAATAGATTTTTTTTTATCAGATTGAGGAGTTTCCCTTTTATTCACAGTTTGCTCTGAACTGGTATCAGGAATAAATATTTAATTTGGGCAATGGCTTTTCTAGTATCTACCAAGATGATCATATGTTCCTTTGTTTTGTTTTGGTATGTGAATATGATTAATTACATCAATTGATTTTCAATTGTTAAACCAATGTTGAATTCCCAGAATCGACTCCACTTGGTCATGTTGTATTATCATTTTTTAAAATACTAATGGATTCTATGAGAAAATTTTTGTATTTTTGCATCTGTGTTTATGAAGATTATTGGTCTATAATTTTTTTCTTCTAATATTTTTTTCTGGCTTTGGTATTTGGTTGACACTGCTCTCATAGAATGAATTGTTGAGTGCTTTATCCTGCTCAATTTTCTGGAAGTGTTTGTGTAGACTTGGTATTATTTCTTCTTCAAAAATTTGGAAAATTCTCTAGTGAAGTTAACTCAACCTGAAGCTTGTGGAAAGATTTTATTTTTTCTAAAGTTTATTTTATTTTATTTTGAGAAAGAGAACATGAGCAGCAGAGGAGAAGATGGAGAGAGAGAGAAAGAAAGAGAGAGACAGAGAGAGACAGAGAGAGAGTGAGAGAGAAGGAAAGAGAGAGAATCCTAAACAGGCTTCATGCTCCATGCTGATTTCACAACCATGAGATCATGACCTGAGCCAATACAAGAGTTGGACACTTAACTGACTGAGCATTTCAGTTGCCCCAGCTTGATGGAAAGATTTTAAACTACAAAGTCAACTTCTTATATAGATAAAACGCTATTCCAGTTATCTATTCTAGAGTGAATTTTGGTGGTTTATGGTTTTCAGAAAATTTGTCAATTTACTCTAAATTGTCAAATTTTTGGAATAAAATTGTTCATAATATTCTTTCTTTTATAAAACATAGGGAGAATTTTTATCTGTCAGGTGTATAACTCCTAATATTGATAATTGGTGTTATTTCTCTTTTTTAATCAGTCTTTTTTTTTTTAACCTACTCAGAGAAACAGTTTTTGGTCTAATTAGTTTGTTCTTTTGGCTTCTTATTTTATTTTATTGATTTCTGCCCCATATTGATTATTTCCTTACATCTACAAATGGTTTTACTTTGCACTTCTTTTAGTCTCTGAAGACAGAAGCCTAGGTCAAGGATTTTGACTTTCCTTGTTTTCTAATGGGCATTTATGGCTATAATTTTTTCTCTAAGAACTGCTTTAGCTATATCACACAAAATTTAATATATGATGTTTTTATTTTCATCCTAATTTTACTTTTTATTTTTTCTTTGACCAGTGGAATATGTAGAATTATATTATTTGGCTTTCAAATTTTGGTAATTTTCTAAAATTCTTTGGTTATTGATTTCCAGTTTAATTCTATTCCATTGAACATACTTTAAAAGAGTTGAATTCTTTTAAACCTTATGAAACTTGTTTTACAGCCTAAAATATGGTCTGTTTTGATCAATGTGCTAAGTGCTACCCAGTGCTAGCAGGGTATAGTGTTCTGTAAATGTAAGATCAAATTGGTTGATATTATTGTTCAAATATTTTATGCCTTATGAATTTTCCTTCTAATTGTTTCCTCATCTCTATAATTATTGATAAAGGATGTTAAAATCTCTGGATCTAATTGTGAATTTTCTATTTCCTCTTGCTGTTCTATAAATATTTCCTTCATTTTCTTTATTTACTCTGTTATTAAGTGCATAAATATTTTGGATTGTTATGCATTCTGAAATCTACTTTGTATGGGATTAATATAGTTACTTCAGCCTTCTGATTAGTGCTACCATGGTATATCTTTTCTATTCTTTTCCTTTTAATTAATTTATTTCTGATAAACAACATATAATTGGGTCTTGCCTTTTTTTTAATCCAAATCTCCAATCTCATCTTTTATTTTATTTTATTTTTTTAATTTTTATTTATTTAGAGAGAGACATTGATAGTAAGTGGGGGAGGGACAGAGAGGGCGAGAGACAGACACTGTCAGTGCAGAGCCCCCTATGGGATCCACAAACCATGAGATCACTACTGGGAGATCACTACGACCTGAGTGAAGTCAAGAGTCAGATGCTTAACTGACTGAGCCACCCAGGCGCTTGGCACCCCACCAATCACATCTTTTAATATGGTGTTCAGACCACTTATATTTCTTGTGATCATTTATATCCTTGAGTTTAAATCTGTCATCAGGCTGTTTGTTTTCTACTTGATTCAGCTGTTGTTTGTTCTCTTTTTTCTGCCTTTTTTGGGATTAATTGGCTTTCTAATGGCTTTCATTTTATCCCTTTTGTTAGTTTATTAACTATAACTCTTATTTGATTTTTTTAGTGGTTGATTCAGGGTTTATAGTATACATCTTTAACTTATTAGTCCACTTTTGAGTAATATTATAATCCTTCAGGTACAATGTAAGAATCTTACAGTAGTTTGTTTCTATTACAATACCCCCCAGCCCTTGTGCTATTTTTATCAAAATTTTACTTCTACATGTTGTAAATCCTCTGATACATTATCATTTTGGCTTTAAACAGTCAAATACCTTTAAAATAAAAACAAGGAAAAGCATTTTGGATGTATCTGTGTATTTTGATTTAGTGTCATACTCCTTCTCCTGAATGGCTAATATTCTTAGGGTGTGGGTCTATTGCTGATGAATTCTTTTAGTTTTATGATATCTGAAAAAAAGAAATATTTCATCTTATTTTTTGGAATAATATTTTCATTAGATAGAGAGCCCTGAAATAATCATTTATTTCAGTAGCTTCAATATGTTGCTATACTGTCTTCTGGCTTGCATTGTTTCTTAGAAGAAGAAATACACTGTCCTCATCTTTTATCCTCTTTTCATGTATGGTTTTTTCTTTCTCGGCTTGCTTTTAAGGTTTTTTTATTTTTTTTTCTTTTTTAAAATATTTTCCAGTGTTTAATTTATAACATCAGAACTCTACACCCAGTTGAAACTCGAATTGGACAAAACGGAGCTGCTCAACAGAAATGGGAATGGAGGCCCTAGGTGACCTGCTTGAGAGCACCTTCCCCAGTACCACAGAGACGTTACTACTCAGAGGAACCCAGTGAAAATATTCATCCAGGCAGTTCAAATCTTATGGTTCCTCAAATAAAAGGGATTGCATGCAATCCCCACCCCCACAATTCCTAAATTTATTTTCCCTTCTTTCTCTCCCTTCAGAGAAAGTTCCCCAAAATTTAATGGGCTGCATAGCAAATACAGCTCACTGAACAGGGAACTGATGATCAAGGCAGAGTGGAGGCTGGAGGTCTGAGAGAGGAGGAGTGAGAGGGAAGGGCGACTGGGTAGGTCCCAGATTTACTGGATCCAGATTAACTGGAAGAGGGAACTGTTTGGTCTATGGGCAGGTAGAGAGTGAGTGCAAGTGCAGAAGGCCCTGGTGATCACATAAAGTGGTGATGGCTGGACTCTTCGGGTGGGGGATGGGAGGGTTCTGAGCTGGCAGAATTAGCAGGTCTCTAGCTTCCATGCAAGTTCATCCTTTTCTTTCTTCTTTATATGACACTTCTGACACAGTTCATGAAGGATCCTCTAAGAATCCATCAGTTCCCCAGACACTTCTCATAAAGCCACCTGGGGCACATGTCATCTCCAGCTAAACACTAGGGTGAGAAGCCTGACTGTGATTTCCTAGCAATGACTGCTATAGGGACACAGTGGGGAGCCACAGAATGCACACATATCTGTGTCTGATCCAACCATTCAGAACTAAGCCTGTTTTCTCACCTGGCACATGAGATTTTCTTGCAGTGCCCACCGCTGGGGCAGCAGGATGCCCTTGCCCTGGAAATGTGGTGAAGACAGAAGGAGCAGCAGGGGCTGGTTTCCTTAGGACAGACTGGGTCCCAACTTCCCAATCAACCCATCCACCCAATAGCTTGGGAAAAGGTTAGCACCAGCAGGATGGACCCACATGGAAATTAAAGACCTGCTAACACTACCAGCTCAACCTCCCCTTCTGAACAGGACAGCCACCACTATTTTATGTTGTAAGACTTTCTTTGATCAGTGGTTTTAAAGCAATTTTCTTCCTGATTCTTGCACTTTAAGTTTGATGGTCTTGGCCATCTGGGTTTATGGTTTGTCATATTTGAACATTTTCAGGTATTTCTTCAATTTTTTTCTTCTCTTTCCTTTCCTTTTGCAATTTCAACTGCACATATATTAGACTGCTTGAAGTTGCCTTAACAGTGTACTTTTACGCTGTTAAAAAAATGTTTTTTTTTAGTCTTTGTTCTCTCTGTGTTTGATTTTGGATAGTTTTGATTGCTATGTTTTCAAGTTCACTAATCATTTCATTTGCGGTGTGCACTTGTACCCTACTGCCCATCCTATCTCGTGTATTTTAATGTCAGATATTATAGTTTTCATTTCTAGAAGTTTGATTTTAGTCTTTCTCATCTATTTATGCCTCTATTTAACAGGACACATCTTTTTTCTTTTTTTTTTTTTCTCACCCAGCTTCACACCCAGCACAGAGACCAAGGTGGGGCTCGAATTCATGGCCCTCACATCAAGACCTGAGCTGAGATCAAGAGTCAGATGCTTAACCTGCCGAGGTACCCAGGCACCCCTCTCTAACTTCTTGAGCATGTGAAGTACATTATAACTTTGAATGTCCATGTCTACTAACTCTATTACCTGTGTGATTTCTTTTTCTATTTCTACTGATTGATTTTTCTTTGTATTATGAGTCACATTTGACTACTTGTTGGAGTGCCTGCTAATTTTTTATTGAATACCATATATTGTAAATGTTACTTTGTTGAGTGTTGAATATTTTATATTCCTTTAAATAACCTTGAGCTTTGTTTGGAATGTGATTAGTTTACTTGTAAGCACTTTGATCCTTCCAAGGCATGCTTTTAAGCTTTGTAAGGTGAAATGTGAGCAGCATTTAGTCTAGGACTAATTTTTCCCACGGAAGAGGTAATGTCCTTCTGAACACTCTATTTGATGTCCAATCTACTATACTTTTTGTTTTGTTTTGTTGAGTTTTGTTGTTGTTGTTGTTGTTGTTTTCTTACCACTGTGGCTGGTGGGAACAGGTACTATTACTGAACCTGTGTAAGTGCTGGAGATTGTTGCCTCTAATCTTTTCAGGTGTTTCTTTCCCTGGCCTCAAACAGGTTCTCTGCCTGGATACAGCAGTTGTCCTCTAGAGAGGAAACCTGTGATGACGTCTGTATCTCTTTCTCTTGGCAGCTGTCTTCAGCCTGGTATATCTCCTCTGCTACCTTTAGCTGCTATTGCTTCTCCTTACTCTTTGACCTTTCAACTGAGACAGCGCCAAGTCTGACCACTGGGCCTGCTCCCTAACTGTCCTGAAGACTCTCCCCAAGTAGTACACCGGGGCAATTGTAGGACTTACCTTTTTTTCCCCCCCCTTCTCTCAGGGATCACTGTTCTGATCGGCCTTATATCCAATGTTTTAGATTATTCTTTCATATATTTTGTCTCAGTTTTTTTTTTCTTTTGATGGGTTAGCAAGATATTTCTAGGTGAAAGGTCCTTGTTACTCCAAATTCATCAGAAGTAAATATTTGATTTTAATATCCCTCTGAGATAAAGAGTAAATAGAGTTAGATTTGAATCTAACCTCCACCACTTAATAGCTGTTATTTAATCTCTCTCAGCTTCATTTCCCAGTCTCCATGAAAGCATATATAATATTTAAATAAATAATATACATAAAGTACTTACCATTTATCCAACAATAAATGCTAGAAATTTTTATTTCTAAAACTAGAAGACTCTTCCAAGGCATCTGAAACAAAGCTCAATATCAAACAATAGATTGATGAAAATTATTAAGGTTACTTATGAACACACTCATTTTGTTTGGTGTTTTTTCGGTATATGTTTTATAAGTTTATCTATTATTTCTTGTTGTGACCAACAATCTTGTGATTCAGAAAGAATGATTTTTTGCATTGTTCCAGGTCCAGAACTTGCTGGATTTCATCAGCTATACAGAGAACAGATGTTTTAATGTTCACTTCCCTGAGTTTTTTTACTCTTTCCTCCTTGAAAATGGTAATTACAATAATATCTTAGAAACCCAATATTATTTCCTTTAGACTGCTACTGGAAAGAAAGTCTATCCCCATCCTTATTGTCCATTCTAATTAAAATTCCCATCAGTGTAACAGCAGCTTGCTTATGCTCTGGCTACCAACTACTTGAGGGCAAAGTTCACTTTATCAAATTTTGACAAATAGTTACGGCAAATAGAAAATACTTAGAATTCATATTTAGTAGTTTTGGAAACAATTATTTCTTCTGTCCTTAGAAGCTTTCATTTATTCAAACTAACCTGTCAGAATATTTGTTATTTCTTTTAATTAATTAATTAGACTGCTGTCTCTTTACATTCTAAAATATGCCAAGTCACTTGTGATTAAGAATTCTTTATTTTTGATTTAGGGAGTAATCTGTAACTCTGAGGAAGAGGAAGAAATAGCTATGCTACTGACAGCTAACAGCTAATTTAGAGCCTGAAAGTATTTTGGAAGAAAGTCTCTTTTTAGAAAAAAAAATGCCATCAAGATGTTGACAACAAAAACGACACACTATTGGGGCTGGAATACCATTGTGTCTTAGTAGATAATAGTGTACTTCGTTGGGGAAAACTGTTCAAGATGTCATTCAATTGTAGAGTTCATGTTTTGAGTTTCTTAAATGGCAATGGATGTTGAGATGTGGGTGGCAGTGGTTGATGATGATGATGATGCCTTCTCTTTTCTCTATGTGGA
This sequence comes from Cryptoprocta ferox, assembly GCA_028646485.1. Lineage (NCBI taxonomy): Eukaryota > Metazoa > Chordata > Mammalia > Carnivora > Eupleridae > Cryptoprocta > Cryptoprocta ferox. Next base: position 123,675,402 of record CM053577.1, on the reverse strand, counting down.
AACATTTGTGTGTTATTAGAACAATGGTTTGTACTCTTCCTATTAAATGCAACAACATAAGGTTCTTTGTCAATGTATCCCTTTGTAAGCAATTTGTATGTAACTTTGGTCAAATCTTCTTAAACTTTTCAGCAATTCACCTTCTGGAAGCTTGTCCTGGTTATGAAATTTAGCTCAAAAGATCATTAGTTGATAATGATTAATCTGTTAGAATTATGATGAAATAGAGATTGAGGTATAATTATAATAGTGTCAGGGAAGGAGAATTTTTGGTAGAAGGTGAATCTCAAAGTAAAGTTTAAAGCCTTACATTTAACATTACCATAATATAAGTAATTTAAAGATTTAAATAATTCAGAAAAAAAAATGGCTAATGGTGTCATTAGGCTAACATTTTATGAAAGTTTATGAAAACCAATTTTATGAAATATCCCATATAATAAAATAAAAGAGAAGCTTAAGACTATTGTGACCCTGGAAAAGACTTATCCATGTATTGTCTCTTTCTACATTTTTCTAAGATAAACATAAAACTCAAGTAATTAGATCAATTGGATCAATTATAAAGATAATAATAATACATTAAGCTGTATGAATTTTTTGTAAGAAGATAAGTATTTCCTATAAAATTTAGTGAGACTGGTCATTATTTTTCCATTTGTATAATGTACAATGTTTTCGAATAAAATTTAAAAATAAAGTTACTCATAATTAGAAAAACATTAAAGAACATCTTACATTAAGAGAATATAATTTACTGGGAAATCTTAAAGATTATGCAAATTAAATGTCTTCTCTTAAAAATTGTAAGACAAGGTTGAACTTTTTAATTTTCAATGATTAAATTAGTATACTAAATAGTAGTGTTTTCATTTGATGAGGTTGTGTTTCATTTTAAGATACAGGCTCCTTCTAATCAGAACCAATCTAACACAAATCCATATAAATTAATTCATATTCTTTCCTTCACTGAGCCATTGGGCAAGAGTCTTTGGGCAAGAAAAAGAAACATACATGTCAATTAATATACAAAAATACAGAAAGTCTGTTGTAAAAATATAATTGGCCTTTTATAAATTTTAGTAAACTTTTATAAAAATTTAGTAAATTTCATAATTTACTAAAATGGGCATATGTTAATACATTATAAAATTATATATATATAATTTTTAACCAAAATGCTTATAAGTTTCCATTATAATTATGCACAAGTTTTGCTACCCACATTTTAGCAGGAAAACATATATTTTGGTAATTACATAAGCAATCAAGTAATGAATTTTAGGTCTTGATCATCTTCTGTGATATATATACTTATTTATTATAAATTTTATTAATAATATATAGTGTATTTATATATATACATATATATATATAGCAGAATATTACTCAGCTATAAATAAGGATGAGTACTTGCCATTTGCAACATGAATGGACCTAGAAGGTGTTATGTTAAGTGAAATAAGCCAGACAGAAAAAGATAAATACCATATGATTTCACTTATATGTGGAATCCAAAAAACAAAACAAACAAACAGAAAGCAGAAGCAGACCCATAAATACAGAGAACATATTGATGGTTGCCAGAGCAGAGGGATGGGCAAAATGGGTGAATGAGAGTGGGAGATACAGGCTTTTGGTAATGGAATGAATATGTCACGGAGATAAAAGGGACAGCATAGTGAATGTAGGCAATGGTATCATAATAGTGTTGTATGGAAACATGGCAACTAACTTGCGGTAAGCACAGCATAATGTATAGATTTGTTGAATCACTAACCTGAAATTAATGTAACATTATGTGTCAATTATATTTCAATTAAAAATAAATTTTAAAACATCTTGATCACTTTCTAACTTCAATTTAGAGAATGAATTAAGTTTTAATGGATGTTGTAGGAAAATCGGTGAGAAACAGGCAACAACACAAAGATCACATGTGCCCGGAACCAGGCACAGAAAAGGACTCAACAGGCTAGCACAGAATCACCAAGACTTCTCGCATTCCAGCAGCTCTCCCAGATAACCACTGCATTTTTTCCTTAAAAAGTCGCATCTGGGTTTGAGGAGCCTATGGAGAAATGCCAGCTCAGTCCAATTCAGTGGTTACTATGTGTTATGATGAATTTTTGTTCTCTTTATGGTCATGTTGCTGATGAATTTTCAGGGCAGGCAACTCAATATGAATTTCAGGTGACCATAAAATAAGGCTATAAATTGGAGGCCAGTGGGCTAAAGTTAGATGATGGATGAGTTTTGATTCATTAAAACTATATTCTTCAGAAAGTGTGAACTGGCATGCCTCTATGTGAGTTTTTAGCATCCATAGCTTTTCCCATCCTCTCTTGTCTCCCTCCAAGATAGTTAACATATCCACATGAGCTGCTCAGTCCTGAAGATGTTGGTGCTTGGGACTCCTGCAGAAGAAAATGCTGTTTAATGATCCTACTGCTGTTTTATCCCTTTAGCAGGCTATCACATGGATGTCACATTGGCCACTCTAATCTTTGGATTTCATAGCTCCTGGATTCAATCATAGCGTAGCACTTGAGACTACCTAAAAAAAAAAAAGAAAAGTTAACAGTTAGAACCTGCTGGACATGAAGACAACTAACATCATTAAAAATATAAAGAAGGCTTAAATAAGATATAACATCTCTGCACAAAAAGCTCATTTTTTAAAAAATGGCTCTATTGAGGTATAATTTAAGTACCATAATATTCACCCATTTTAAGTGTACAATTCAATAATTTTTAGTAAATTTACAGAGTTTGTTCACCATACCCAAGTTCATTTTTAGGCTTAATAGAATTAAACATATTAAAAGTCCCAAAAGGAATTTTTTTTGTTGAGGGAGGGGGACAAAGTATGATAGAAGCTTGAGAAAATGATATTAAGTCTCATTTGGGAGAACAGTGTGCAAAAGTGGACAAAAATATTTTGAAAAAGAAGAGCATCTTAAAATGAATATCCTGAAAAGAGTATCCTAAAAAATTAATAAATGAACTATAAAAGCTGTAATAATCTAGGTAATGTGGTACTAACTTAAAGATGATCAGTATAGTCATGAAAAGAATCGCAAGATATATAACAATTTTTGATTAATAAATGTAACTTGCAAATGCAACTAAAATTGTACCAGTAAAGGAAATTTTATTTAAAAAAAATAGTATTTGTGTATTTGACTGATTAGGAGATAATTTTTTCCCTTCTCAACTTGTATCTTTCACCCACATGTATTCCCAATGGTTTAAAGAGTTAAAAATGAAATCATATAAGGACTTTTTAAAGCATGAAAGCAATAAAAGTAATAGACGACAATTTGAGCATTAAAAACTTCTGTATGTCAAAAAAACACATTGAAGCAAAATTAAATAACTAAGTAGTAGAAAAAGTTTTTATAATAAAAAAGACATATGTCTATAAGCCTAATATAGAGAAAACTATAACAAGTCAACAAAAGAAATACAGACCCCAAGAGAAAAATGGGTGTCAGGGTTTCGATTTTCCAGAAAGCACCACGGAGACAAAGTGTAGTGTCTCCCTCTCCCCCCCACCCACCCCTGCACTTCCATAGATGCTTATTTGGAAGTGTCTTTAGAATCAATATCTATGGAAGTGGGAGTGGGATGGAGGGTTGGGAGAAGAATGAGGCAGAAGAAGAAATGGAGCTTTGATTGAAGCCAAAGACAGAAGCTAACCCCACATTGAGGGGAAGGTTGGGTGGAAAAGGTTGGGCTCTACAGCGAGAATGGCCATTCAGAATTGTCCCAAGCTGAGCCAAGATGTCCATTCCTTTATACCTCCACATCTATCATTCAGTGAATGTGGGTCACCCTAGGAAAGGGCATGGTCTCAGGGTAGGCAGCCTCTGCAACTGGAGTAATCCCTGAGGGGCTGATAGCTGAGAGGGTCCACTGACGGCACTCTCAGCTCCTGGAGCAGTACTTCTTTGCCTGACCTGGGTCCTTGGGCAGAGCATCTCCATAGCTACCACAGTGGGTAAATGATGTGACCAGACAGTTAATCATACAAAAAAGAAAGAAAGAAAGAAAGAAAGAAAGAAAGAAAGAAAGAAAGAAAGAAAGAAAGAAGGAAGGAAGGAAGGAAAGAGAAAAAAAGAACAAGAAACTTGTGAAATAACATTTAAATTCACTAATGATAAATTAATGCCAATCAAAATCATGGTGATATATACCTTGCTTATCAAATTACCAATCATATACAATATTAATAATAGTAAGCATTTATGATTATTATTTGCCAAGTTCAATATTTAAGAGCTTTACATCCATTTTCTCAAGTAGTTCTCCCAACACTATGGAATGTGTTATTATTTTAATACCAAATTTACAGATGAGGAAAATGACACACAGAAAGGTTAATAAATTGCTAAAGACTGTGTTACTGAGTGGCAGAACTGAGCTCAGTGCTCTTCACCAAAATCCTAATTGTCTCCCGAAAGTAGTAATTGGTAATCATTACAGGGGCAGCAAGACTGACTGTGACTAGCCTACTGCTGGTAAAAGTGCACCCAGGTGCAGGTGCAAACTTTCTGAGCAAATTGATAATATTGCCTTGAAAATGTTCATACCCATGTATGGCAACATTATTTATAAGATTGAAGACAGTTTAAGCTACCTAAAAATAAATAAGATATGGTTTATCCACATGATGAAATCATAAAAAATGCAGCCATTAAAAATAATGTCTTAATGAATATTTGAGATTAGGGAAATGCTTAACATATAATGCTTAATATTTTTAAAAAAAAAGGTAGGAGAGGGGCACCTGGGTGATTCAGTTGGTTAAGCGTCCTACTCTTGGTCTCATTTCAGGTCATGATCTCATGGTTTTGTGGGTTTGAGCCCCCTGTCAGGCTCTGCGCTGGTAGTGTGAAGCCTGCTTAGGACTCTCTCTCTCTTTCTCTCCCTCTCTCTCTGTCCCTCCCCCACTTGCGCTTTGTATTTTATCTTTGTCTCTCTCAAAAATAAATAAATAAACTGTAAGCAAATAAAAAATAAAAATAAAAAGGACAGGAGATAGCCACTATATACAGTCTTGTCCTAAATGTGTACATATGTGCATTCACATACACACATACGTACACACACGTATTTATAAGAAAGTACACTAACAGTTTGTAGACATATCTCAGCAGTAAGGTTACAAGTCACTTTTACTTATTTTTCTACTTTTCCAATTTCTTCAATAAACTTAGATTGCCTTCAGAATAAGAAAAAATCCTTTATTTTAGCTTATAAGTAAATCTTGTGTTTAAAAAGTGGGAATACTCACAGAAAAACATTCAGAATATAATCTTGCTTTATTTTTTAATGTTTATTTATTTATTTATTTTTGAGAGGGAGAGAGAGACAGAGTGCAAGCGGGGCATGAGGTTGAAGAGAGAGAGGGAGACCCAGAATCTGAAGCAGGCTCTAGGCTCTGAGCTGTCAACACAGAGCCTGACATGGGGGCTCAAACTTGTGAACCTCAGGATCATGACTTGAGCTGAAATCAGTAACACAACTGACTGAGCCACCCCAGCGCCTCCCAGAGTATATTCTAAATAGTCTTACAAGTCCTCAGCTAAACTTAAGTAGGTGAAAGCCAAAGCAAGTCCTGACTGAGCTATATTAATCAGTAGACATTTTAACTCTGTCATTTTGAAAGGCAAGAAACATAACCATCCTTTTGGTGAATCTCCTCCAACAAGTCATCTCAAGGAGTCTCTTTGGGACGACCACCTGCTTGGTGATGGGTTTCATGAAAGTAATGACTGGCTTACTGATATTATCTTAGTGAGGTACCTCAATAATCTTGTCCTTTGACCTCTGCTTCTCAACTATACAGAGTACTGAGTTACCTGGGTAGAGATAATATTAATTAGAGGTAATTAGAACAAAACTGAGTTTTGTATTTTTTTTTTTTTTACTGACAGGTTTGAGGTAAACCTAGAAACACCAATATCAACCACTCATTAGATTGCCTTTCACAAGTTTAAAATAATAATTCAATTTAGGATCTTCAGGGACAGTTAAAGTCAGTATTGTTAGAACACCAGGTGATTCTCAAATATTCACTATGGCAATGACATTTAATATCTCTTAACGTGTGTGCTGCTCCACTCTAGAGATGACACTTTCTATGTGCAAACAGCCTACCAGATGCATGTCCAAGGGCACTGTGTTTCATGAAGGGTCCATTCTGCTCTTCTGCACTTATATTCTAGAACAAAAGGAATGTTTTGAGATTTCAAAGGAGCTGGCACAGTGGCTGTAGCAGACAGCATGAGCTGCCTCATCAGCTACTTCAAAGTCTGCAGGTTACAGGGAGCCCACTCTGACTCAGTGGAGAACCAGGCCATGGAGTCCTGGTAATTGCACCTCGTGTTGATTTCTCAGTGTTACACACAAAGAGGGTCAAACTGCACGTTCCTGAATGTCTTCCAGTGAGGGCTATAGTGTCAGTCATAAGGATTTTGAAAACTATTCAGAATCCCAGCAACTGTTTCAATAAAGTTGTAAGGATATATCATAGCAGATTTATTTATTACTTTTTGATAAACTGTATCCAGGGACAACTTCTACTTTTGAACTGTTTTTTTTCTCCCCTCTAGCATGAACTACTACATTTTCCCACGACCAAACATCAAAATTGTTCTCTTGTCAATAATAAAAATCACCTGGTTCTAGTTGCTGAATTTCATGCTGATGGATTTGGAACATCACCCTATCTCAGCACTTTCTTTGGCAGAATCTCTATTTTGCATTCTTTAAACTAGAAACCAATGATGGGTATCACCCCTCATAAACTAAAATAATTTTCAAATGGTGTGGTACATTTGGTCAAGTTCAATGCCTTGATCCAAGGGCACCCCCCTTCTCAGGTATTTCTGAGATACACTTGAGTACAGTGTCCCAGATAGAATCTTTACTGACATTATTAAAAATTTCAATCTTGGGGCCCCTAGGTGCCTCAGTCAGTTGAGCGTCTGACTCTTGATTTCAGCTCAGGTCATGAGCCCAGGGTTGTGAGATTGAGCCCTGCCTTGGGCTCTTCACTGGGTGTGAAGCCTGCTTAAGACTTTCTTTCTCTCTCTCTCTCCTCTGCTCCTCTCCCCCTCTCACTCCCTTGCTCTCTTGCTCTCTCCTAAAAATAAAAGTCAATATTGATTAAACCAAGAGATGCCATTGAAAGATTTCATAGTAAATGTTATATCTCACAAAATCCTACAAAACGCTCAGAAGAAAACAAATTTCAGTGTCAACCCAATGGTTCTGCAGTGTAAGTAGCAAAAAATCATGTGTAGGTTTGCCCCTGTGTTTCTAGAAGAGGCCTCAGAGCTCCTTCCTGGTAGAGCTACTCTGAAAAGGATGAAGAGTCTGTCCTTGCCAATAAATAGCACCAGGGAAGCTCCAATTCCAGGAATTACATTACAGTCCCCAAGGGGATAAGAAACAACTGGTTGAGGAAAGAATCTTAAAACTACCCAGCAGCACCCTAGAGATGCGCTCATGGGTCCAGGGCATTGGAAACTGATGTGAGCAGCAAGTCCTTAGGAAGAACCACCCACCACAAGGACCTGGAGACATTGAGAAGCAACTCAGCATTTGGATGTCAAGGTCTTTTAATTGCAAACTTGTGTTTCTTCCATGGTGAGAGGGTGAGGGAAAAAATCAGGAGTAAGGAAAAGGGGAACAGATAAAAAGGGAGGAAAGGAAAAAGCAAAGGGTGGCACCAATTATTTTCAGGGGCTATGTGGGGTGCTTTGCAGTGTTGCTGCACTTAAACCACACATCATCCATCCATGGGAATTAGTATAATTTCCACGTCATGCATGAGGAAACTGAGAGTAAAAGAAAAAAAAACTTATCATGTCAAACAGCTCTTAAGAGTCAATGTCAGGGCTGTGAATTTTTTACCATATCACACTGCCTCCCACCCACCCTACTTGTTCTATATGACAAGTTTTGTCGATATGACAAGGATTTGTTTGCTTTTTGCCCTCAGTATTTTAACTGCATAAGTAGAACACTAATTATCCTCTGGAAGTTCTACATGGTGAGACTAGTGTTCTACGGAAACTGAACTGTAAGCAGTTTTTAATGTTTATTTTTGAGAGAGAAAGGGGGGGGGATGGGCAGAGAGATGGGGAGACACAGAATCCAAAGCAGGTTCCAGGATCTGATCTGTCAGCACATAGCCTGATGCAGGGCTTGAACTCACGAACCATGAGATCATGACCTGAGCTAAAGTCATACGCTTAACCCACTGAGCTACCCAGGTGCCCCAGCAAAGGAGTTTCATTGGAATAGTCTGGGTGGCTCTAAATATCTAAACATGATTTTCAATCTCCAGTGCTCACCAAGGGACCTCTGACCTCCATCCACATCCTCAGAGCTCCCTATCTTACTTAGTCTTGTCAGTCCTACATTAAGTGGCTTTACTAAGATGCTGTTTTTCTAATCCAAGATATGTGTCACTTCTTGGAATTGTCTTTCCTATCCTCCATCTTTTTTTTAAGCTTCTAGTATAACTTCTTCATGCTCTATGTTAATATCATTTATTCACTTTTATTAAAGGCAGGATCCATAAGCTAAACAATGAAGGAAAAGAAACAAGGTAAGGAAGAAAGGGAGGGAGAGAAGGAGGAAGAGCAAAGAAGAAAAAAAAAGTAAGAAAGAGGTGAGGGAAGGGGAAAGGGAGAAAGAGGGGGAGGGAAGGAGGGGAGGAGAAAGAAACTAAGAGAGAAAAGAGAAAAACAAGAAAAGAAGTTAGGGAGAAGATGGGGTGGGGAGAAGGAAATTCAGATCTCTCCTAAATTGTATTAGCTTGTTTTCTATACTATGGATCTGATTACTTTTTAATCATAGAATTTTTAGAAATTAAAATTTAAAGATCTAATCTAATTCTGTACCATATATATAGAAACTTCACCAAAATCATGCAATTAATGGCAAAGTGAAGACAGCTCTTTTCATTATTATACACCTGTCTTTTCTCCCTATTATGGCTGTATTCTCAGAAACTGATCACCTGAACTATACATATCCAAGGTTTGTGACACAAACGTTTTGCTTAACTATTTAAAAATCATAAAATATAAAACTTAAGAAGACTATTTAAGACTAATTTAAGAAACAATGTAACCAGCTTGACAATAAACTATAACAAAACAATAACAAAAACAAAACAAAATAAAATAAAACAAAATTTAAATAAATAAATAAATAAATAATGGAAATGTATTTTCTTGGATGAGTTATATAACAAAAATATAAATTTTCAAAAATTAATATATAAATCTAGTGTAATTCTAAGTAAAATATCAATAAGTTTTAATTGGATCAAGTGATACTGAAGCTCATATAAAAAAATAAATTCCCAATAATATCCAAGAACAGTAGCAACAACAACAAAAAAAGAAAATTGGAAAGGGAAGAGATTTGCCTTGTATTACATAAAGAGGGTGCCTGGGTAGCTCAGTTGGTTGAGCATCTGACTCTTGATTTCGACTCAGGTCATGATCTCACAGTTCATAAGATCGACCTATGTCAGGCTCTGAGCTGACATCATGGAGCCTACTTGGTACTCTCTCTCTCTCTCTCTCTCTCTCTCTCTCTCTCTCTCTCTCTCTCTCTCCCCCCTCTCATTCAAAATAAATAAATAGACTTAAAAAAAGAAACCTATGTTGTTTTTTTCAATGATATCTGAAATCTGAGGTGATAATAACCTCAAAAATAAATACTTCAAGCTTAATCAACAAGGGTAGTTTTATGTGGAGGCAAAGCTTTTATCCCTGGTATTCTGAGTGAACATATAGACACAGACATGTAGAGAAGACACAAAACATATAGAAATTGACAGAAAGTCAATTTCTCAAGATTTATAGTTGTTTAATAGTACAACTGTAGAAGACATCCCGGATTCCGTTTGCTTTCCCAAATTCCAAAATGGAATCAAAAATAAGAAATACAATATTTAAGGCAAGCAAAGTGATTTACTGTAATATTTTACATATCTGTTTCACTGCATTTTAGAAATCGTTTTTACAGAAGCTATTTCTAGAACTAAAAAGAAGAGAAAATCAGATATTTGCAAGATGCACGACCTTTAAATGAAAAGTGAAGGGTAGTTGTAAAGGGTGTTCCCTTGTTTCATGCTTACTTTATAATTAAGTAAGGTGAACCTCAAACAGAAGCTTTAGAACAACACACGCATGCATACACACACGCGCACACACACAAACGCACCTGACATAAACTACTGCATTCCATTGTCATAAAAAATGCAAAGCTTAGCTGTCCTGAGGGCAAGTAGAATGAGCTTTAGGTACTCATCTGGGCTTCAGGTTGGCATCTTGACAAGTGGGTAATCTTCAGTACACAAAACAGCTCCACAAGTAAAAACCAGTTCAAAGACGCCTTTTGCAGAAGGCCAGTTCGCTATTTTGACACAAGCATTATTTAAGCACTGGATTAGAGTCTAAATTTGTGGAAAACGTCACAGAGAAATGTTTTTGCTCTCCTTTTTTGGGATTTCTTTCTTTAGGCGCCCTAATTAAATTAATTGCCTTTAAAAAATCGTCACGATTTTGAAGCATTACTGTGTGTTCTTCTCGCAGAGTGGTAAACAGCATTACCATATTTTAAAAGATCAAGCATATTCCACCCACCTAAAGGTAATAAGGAATGTGTGAATATTGCTTGAACCAAAAACTTTACAAGTATGTTGCTATTGTGCCCATGTTGCACTATTTTTGATAAAAGATTTGAATAGCTCCAACTGAAGTCATAGAAACACATAGAAGATTACATACTTCGTGAGGATTCTGGTGTTGTTGGGCCGTTGGAGCATGAGACTGTCTTTCATCACTGAATTCTTTTTTTGTTCAATTTTCTTCCTGTTCAGAATGTGTCTTTATATTCTGTTTGAAATATGAGTCTGTTTTGTCATTTCTCCACCACTTTCTAACTTCCTGAATTTACCTTAAAAGTTACTTCAGAATTGAGATGCTTTTATTATTCAAGACACTTGATTTGTATATACATATATAGTTAATACATAGATATAAAGTCTTTGAATTTTCTAATATGACAACCTGATACATAATAAAGAGAACAATTTCAACTGCAGGTGCCCATTTTTTGGTTTCAGGCATTTTTGTATTATTTGTTCATCTAGTAGCCATGCCTCTGTTTTGAGTTCCTGTTAATTTAGCCATCATTTTCTCTATTATGGGAAGACTAAGAGATGGTCTTTCTGAAGAAAGCATTATATTTTGGGGAGAGTGGTAACTTTGGGATAGGCCATCCTTAATTGCCCACCAAGTAATTCTGGATTAGACAAAAACTGATATTTGATCTACTTGTTAGTTAGTGTGATTTCACATTTCTTGATTTCAAACATTTATTTTGAAGCATCATTTCTGTTTTAGGCTACATATTCAGTTTAACATTGGTCCAGGTAAAAATAGCCTCAGAAAACAAACAGAGAGTAGAAAAGTAGTCGCCAGGATGTGGGGGATGGGGGAAATAGGGAGAAGTTGGTCAAAGGGGTACAGCATTCAATTATAAGATGAAAAAGTGTGAGGATAATGCCTGACATGGGGACTATAGTTGATGCCATTGAGCTGACACCATCAATATTGCCTGGGAACTTAGAAATGTAATTCCTCGGCCACATCCAAGATGGCCACAAATTCTTTGAGACTAGTTTCATCAGGAAGCAGGTTCTGCTTCCTGGGTGCTAATCCTACTGGAAGTGAAGTGGTACCTGGGTGACTCAGTCGTTAAACATCTGACTTCGGCTCAAGTCATAATCTCACGGTTCATGAGTTCAAGTTCCACATTGGGTGAACACAAGCCCTGCTTCAGGTGACCTCTGCTTCTCTCTCTCCCTCTGTCTCTCTGTCTCTCTGTCTGTCTGTCTCTCTGCCTCTCGCTCACTTGCACTCTCTCTCTCTCTCTCAAAAAAGGAAAAGAAAAGAAATGTAACTTTTCAGGACCTACTTCAGACCTAAGGAATCAGAAACTCTGGGGCTCATTTCCTACAGCCTATGTTTTACAAGCCTTCCAAATAATTCTGATAGTTGCTAATGTCTTAGGAATACTGCTCTAAATAGAAATGTGTATTTCTGTGCCTAAAAAGGATTGTTTTAGAAAATAAATCAGTGTGAAAATGAGAATGTGTGTTCTAAAAGAATTAGGAATGTCTGCGTGAGTCTCCTCATTTTCGTCTGCAGGTTTTTTTTCAAACAGAAAAGAAAAAATGGGCATTATTTAACTTTTACTATGCTTTGTTGTAGTTGTGGCATGCTAGTTCAAGTCTTTGGGGCCAAACTTAGAACATGATTATACAATAAAAACACTTTTTATGAGTGTTCCTAAAATCCATTCCAACCTATTGTCCACGTATGTATACATATGGTGACAAATGGCAACATGGCACAGTTACATATTAGGTATTGTACGAACTCTAAATTTACTGGTATTGTCTGGGAGCAATGAGAGCATACTTCAGCCCAGAAGTGGTGTTGTAGAGTTTAAGACTTAAAATTTAGCACTAGTTTCCTATTTTCCCTAATGTTAATTGCAAGCCTGCATGCCTTGATTTTCCCAAGAGGATGAAAGCTTTAGGAGACCAAAGTGTTAACTTTAGATCATTTATTATGAACGAACTTCTTTGAAAGGAGATTGTGTATGAAAAATCATGGATTGCTGCATAACACACCACCCTAAAACTTTTTGGTTTAAAGCAAAAACAAGCATTTATATTGCTCACAAACCAGCAACGTGAGCAGTGTTCAGGAAGGATGACTTACCCCTGCCCCATGGAGTGGCAGCTGGGAGAGCTGGACTGAGCTGGAGGGTACATTTCCAAGGTGGCTCACTCACATGCCTGGCAAACTGGTATTGGCTGTCAATCTGTCCAACCAGGGGCCTCAACTCCTTGTCACATAAGACGCTCCACAGGGCTGCTTGGACTTCCACACAGAATGGCAACTGACGTCCAAGAGAAAGTGTTCCAAGAAACAAGAAGCAAAAACTGCTAATCTCCTAAAATCTTGACCAGAAAAACAATACCACTTCACTTCCACTAGGATATAGCGCTGAATTAGCTAGATTCAAGTGGAAGGAACTCAGAACCTGCTTCCTGATGAGACTAGTCTCAAAGAATTTGTGGCCATCTTGGATGTTTCACAAATGGTCTATTCACTTACACAGAATATAGATTTTGAGCTAATGATACTTTGAGGCTTCTTTGGGTATATGTTTTTCTTTTAGGCTCTTCATGAAGTGTTCCTAATTTGGGGCACCTGAGTGGGCTTAGTCAATTGAGTGTCCAATTCTTGATTTCCGCTCAGGTCATGACCTCACAGGTTCATGAGTTTGAGGCCCACATCGCTTGGGATTCTCTCTCTGCCCCTCCCCCCATCATGCTGTCTTTCAAAAATAAATAAATAAACATTAAAAAATTAATAAAATTAAAGGTGTTCTTAATTTGGAAGTTAAATCAGCAAAAAAGAAAAAAGAGAGAAAAACTAAATATATTCAAAAATTTAAAAAAAAAATACAGTGAGGGGGCACCTGGGTGGCTCAGTCGGTTAAGCGGTCAACTTCAGCTCAGGTCATGATCTCACAGTTCATGGGTTCGAGCCCCGCGTCGGGCTCTGTGCTGACAGCTCAGAGCCTGGAGCCTGCTTCAGATTCTGTGTGTCGTCTCTCTCTCTGCCCCTCTCCTGCTCATGATCTGTCTCTCTCTGTCTCTCAAAAATAAATAAATGTTAAAAAAAAAAAGAGTTTTAAAAAATACAGTGAAAACTGAATACCAACACCATGCAACTAAAACTAGGTCTGTAACTGAGCAAACAGCAACAAAGTTTCAGTGGGTCATGTGGTAAGCCTATTCCCATAAGGCCAAAATAAATACAATGTATCATGAGGCAAAACAACCAAATTCTTAGCATTCTGTTGTCATGGTAGTAGTGCGTGGATGTCTAAATACAGCTAGTGTAAAATTAAAGGATGAAATGTGTACAATTATCAACAGAGAAATAACTAATTGCCTATGTTTTCTCAATAATAGGTTTCTTTTATTTGCTTAATTAAATTTAATTTGTTTTTGTTTTTGTTTTTCCTATTGAATTATCCAGAAAAATTTCCCTCAAGTCTCTATGCAAACTGACCTTTAGGGTACAAACTAATTCAGGAAAACTTTTTAGATGAACTTTAAGCATTACAAATATACCAGATATAAAAGCAAGAATAGGACAGTAAAAATGGTAATATAAAAGAGTGATTCCTTACAAACTTAGAAGAGATAAAACTTTATATTAGTATAAGCAATATTTGAAAGAGGAATTTGAAGACATAAAAATGTATTTATATGGACAATATTTGAGGTAAAAATATATCATCCTATGTTGTCATGTGCTTGCTAACTATGTAGACCAGCTAAGAAATAACATTTTTATATCACAGGCAAAAGTTTATACCCAAAACAATAAGGCAGATGTTCTGGTTTGTTTTGTCATTGATTTTCAAATCCATTGGTAATGTTTTGACCTAAAGCTCAGCTTGACAACGAGTTGGTGAAACATTTTTTTTAATTTCACAAATACATAAAATCTAAGAGAAACCAATCACTTCAAGCAGTAAGTTAATGGAAAAGAATACATTACTGATACAACTGTATTTCACAAAGCGACATTTCAAAGATATACTTTATTTTTTTAACTTATATTGTTGAAGTCATTAATTTGAAGTAAAGAAATTGGTTGGAATCACTGCATGTATGTTTCAGATGCAGTCAGCTACTTCCCTCTTCTGGCCAAAGGTGGAGGGAGTTTTAATTTTTACTGTTGTGAATCCAAGCAGGATTGTCTTCACAATCAGCTCTAAAAAACAGATCCTACACAATGAAAATTAACTCTACTGCCTATCAGCAAGATAAAAATGTGATTTCACTCAGAAATCACAGGTTAAAATATTGAGGAATTATTTTATAGAAGGGTCCACTGAGCTTTTCATTTGTAAGGATTTTGGTGGTGGATAAGTGATTTAAGTGTGTTTGCCAAATAGCCTTTAGAATAAGAAACGATGGGTTTCAGTGCTTTGAGGTCACTTGGGGTTAATATATTTTGATTGTCAACTAAAATTATTCATAGATAGTGGAATGAGCATTGGTGGTTCTTACAGGGAAGAATGAGAAATTATAAAGATAAACTCCAGAGATTTCTACCACAGTTTCTAGAATGAAATGCAATTTCTCTTCATGATCTTGCTAAGCCTTGCAAGTATTACAAAGGGCAACTACAAGATTAAATTGTCAGATTTATAAATTCAAAAATACTTTCCTTAATTGGGATAATTTAAATAATTTAAATTTCCCTGTAGGTCCTTTGATTTGGGACACACAAAAAATATAAATTACAGAAAATTTTAAGAGAAAATAAGCTGTCACAAAAAAAGCTTTGACTAATTTATATAATTACAAATCTGTATGCCTGAGTCATATTTATAGAAAAATATCACTCCCTATTTCATTCACAGGAATAAGGCCTAGAATAATAAATTATATTAAAATTAAGATTTGTAGACATATATGTTTTGAAATATTGATGAGAAATATAAAGCAACACAAGAAACAGAACTTACCAATAAGAGAATATATGAATGCAAATAGTAACTGAAATTCAAATCCCACTGTCTCATCTTTAGGTTCTAAAAATTAAATTTAAAAGCTCTCAGCATGAACAAATAAATTATTAAAAACCAACACAGATGAAGTTGCACTGGTATTCAAGGGATAATAATAAGGAATTAAATATGTCCAAGTTACCTTCATCACATTTTATAAATATAAACACTCAGGATTTTAAAATATTCCTAATAACAAGGGATTTCTCAGTTTCTCTAATGACCCAAAACAAAATATGTTCTCCCACTAGATTGAGAGGATTTTATGCGATTAAAAACAGGTAACCCTTTATTTTCCTTAATTGCACCAAGTACAATTAAGAAAAGTCATCGTGAAAAATATCATCATTATCACTGCGTAAAGTCCATAGTGACTAAGAGATAAATGGTGCTCCGGAGTTCTGGAAGGCACAGCTTGCCTTACTGTATGCAGAAGCCCCACGCCAACAACTCCCACATCCCAAAATGCAGTAGTAGGTCCTCTATGCAGAACTTGCAAAGTGGTAGTTGGAAAGCTAGACATAAAAGTCTAAAACATTCACTTCAAGAAACTGGGCTCAATTTGAACTAAGAAAGAGATTCTCTTGGGGAGGACTGCACTGTGCCCTTGCCTAAAAGGGAGGGATTAGGTATGCTGTTCCTCATCCCCAGCCAGAAAAAAAGCCCATCCATCAGTAGGACCATTTGGAGATTAGGGGGCACAGAGAGCTGGTGTCTGATTTAAGGACGAGAAATATAGAGAGTGAGACCCAATGACTCACCCTGAAGGTGAACAATGGAAACATTGATCCATTGGGAATGGCCTGGTCTCCCAGAACACATCTGGACAAAGAATGTATGAAGTTTTTCCCGTGGACCAGATGAGGTCCACTAAAGAAACAGAGCCAGGCTGGGGGTGTC
The DNA here is from genome assembly GCA_028646485.1 of Cryptoprocta ferox. NCBI lineage: Eukaryota > Metazoa > Chordata > Mammalia > Carnivora > Eupleridae > Cryptoprocta > Cryptoprocta ferox. Next base: position 123,658,797 of record CM053577.1, on the reverse strand, counting down.
TTAGATCTTGCCTAAGTAAATCCTCCTGGAGCAGAGACCATAGTAGAAAGAAAATGGAGGTTGATACTGCTAGTAAAATGAAACCTTATTAGGTTCCCCAAAAACACCCAGAAAAAAGGTAGCCATTTCCAGTGGCTACTAGATCAGACAGATGACTTTGTGGGGAAATACAGATACTCAGTCTTGCAGACTAGAGCTTTCCAGTGATTCAGGAGATGAGGGAGCATCTCTTACACAAAAGTCCCATAAGAAAGAAGATTCCTTTAGGCCCATGAGGTCACTAAAGAAACAGGGGGAAGCGTGTTAACTTTGAATAAGCTAGAACATCTGGATTTTACCACCAAACATATTAAAAATTGAATCAAGACTTTTTAAAAAACTATAATTGTGTTATATTAGGGGAACATCCTTGATTTTTTTTTTCCGGTGATTTAACAACAACAAAAAACCCCATCTATTTCTAGTTCAATGTTGGATATAAGTCATGTAATAAAGAGTAGTTTGCCTTTAATGTTGACTGAGGGATCCAAACACATTCCATCATGCAGCTCCATCGTCTTTGGAGAACCTTGCTTCTAGCCATGCAGTTGAGGAACAAAATAGCATGGAGAGTGGGTTGGTTTATTATTCAGTGTTCTCCAGAGAAACAGAACCAATCAGGTGTGTGTGTGTGTGTGTGTGTGTGTGTGCGTGCGCGTGTGTGTGTATATATATATATATACATACATACATACATACATACATACAGAGAGAGAGAGATTTACTTTAAGGAACTGGCTAACACAATGATTGGGGCTGGCAAGTTCAAAATCTGCAGGATAGGAAAGGAACAACTTTAAAGTGTTCTTATTAGACTCAAAATATGGTTCATGGACAAGCAACATTAGGGATCTGTTAGAAATGAAGGGAAAACTGGACAGCAACATGAAAAAGAACGAAACTGGACCACTTTCATAACGTAATCATACACAAAATTAATTCAAAATGGATTAAAGACCTAAATGTGAGACAGGAAACCATTAAAATCGTAGAGGAGAAACAGGCAGTAATCTCTGACATTGGCTGTAGTAACTTCTACACAACAAAGGAAACAATCAGCAAAACTCAAAAGGCAACCTACAGAATAGGAGAAGATGTATGCAAATTAAATATCTGGTCAACAGACTCATAAAAACATGTACAACATCACTCATCATCAGGGGAATACAAATCAAAAGCTACAGTGAGATATCATCTCACACCTGCCAGAATGGTTAAAATCAACAGCACAAAACAACAGGTATTGGCAAGGATATGGAGAAAAGGAAACCCTCTTGCACTGTTGGTGGGGATGCAAACTTGTGAAAACTCTGGAAAACAGTATGGGGGTTCCTCAAAAAGTTAAAAATAGAACTACCCAAGGATCCAGCAATTACACTACTATTATGGAAAGGGCACAGCATCCATAAGCTGGTGATGAATGGATAAAAAAGAGGTGATATATATTATATATAATTATATATATAATGGAATATTACTCAGCCATTAAAAAGAATGAAATCTTGCCATTTGCAATGAAATGGATGTAACTAGAGAGTACTATGCTAAGCAAAATAAGTCCAACAGAGAAATACAAATACCATATGATTTCACTCATATTTGGAATTTAAGGAACAAAAAAATGAGCCTAAGGAAAAAAAGAGAGAGAGAGAAGCAAACCAAGAAACAGACTCAACCATAGAGAACTGATGGCTGTTAAGGAGGAGGTGGGTGAACGGATGGATTAAATATAGGTGGTGGGGATTAAGGAGTACAGGTGTTACAATGAGCATCAGGTGTTGTAGGTAAGTGTTGAATCACTAAATTTTACACCTGAAACCAATATTACATGCATGTTAACTAACTGGAATTTAAACAAAAGCTAAAAGGAAAGAAAAGAAAAGAAAAGAAAAGAAAAGAAAAGAAAAGAAAAGAAAAGAAAAGAAAAGAAAATGCAGACTACTCCAGATCTACTACATCCCAATCTTCACTTTAACAAAATTCCCTAAGTAATCTATGTGCACATTGAAGTTTAAAAATGTCATCATTCTAAAACCTACTGATTCAAAGGGACATATGCTCCCTATTATCAACAATAGCCAAATTATGGAAGGAGCCCAAAATGCCCTTTGGCTGATGAATGGATAAAGAGGTGGCATATATATATATATATATATATACACACACACACACACACATACATACACACGCACACATATGTGAGAAGAAGGCAGAGTTAGTTGGCTTCTGGGAATCAGGGGAGAAGGGTAGTGACATAGGAAACTGGAGAAATTAAGATTGGTTCAAATAGGAGGTGGGTAGCTAGAGGAGCTGAATAGACAGTGGACTCCATCAATAGGCCAGTCAGGGAATGGGATCCAGGTATTTGAGTTTTCAAGATAAAATAGTAATGGCATTGAGAAATCAATGTATGATTTCACAAATTGCACATATGGACGCTGAGCTAGCTTGGGGTTCTGCCTGCCCTGTGGAGGAATGGAGAGGACCGTAAGAGAAATGGCATTCATGGACAAGGGGAACAACCCATGAGATGGAATTATGGTGGACAGGCTGGGGTAAAAGAAACACAAAGAAATATGCTGATTAGAAAAAGAGATAAGCAACGTGTGTTTGGGAAGCATTTACATTTATTAGGAATAGGTTTATTAAGCATTTACTATATGCCAGGATCGGTTTCTTTAATCTTCATAACTCTGTGAAAGAGGAACTATTATTATCAACCCTATAGATATCACAGAACTGAGGTTAAGTAACCTGCTCAAGGTCACTCAGCTAATTAAGAGGCAGACTTCTACATTGTATTCACATCCTGGCTCCAGGCCCACATTCCAAAGCAAAGTCGGATTGGGGTAGATTACTGTAAAAAGACATCTGTGTCAAAGAATAATAAAAATGTGAGGCATGACAGGCTGATCCCACTAACAGTTTTCCAAAGGCAGTTGTTCCGAGGTTTCCTTGATGAACTAGACACTCAGTCATCTAGGACTGAGCCTGCAAAATCCTGGATTGTGCTTCCAAGAGGGACTCTAAGTAAGCCCAGTGACCAGATTTGTAAAGGGTTTTAAATCTCAGGGCTCTCCCTATCTGTTGGAAATAGAAGGCTACCCTGATGAGTGAGAGACCAGTTTCTCTGCAAAGGGGCAAACCTAGGGAAATACTCCTTCAGTTGGGTATGAAATCAGTGTTACCATTTCTGAGTTTAACAGATGGAGAAGAAAATGGAAAAGATGCATAATAGCTCCAGAAAACAGGACTTCTTAGTTCCAGTGAAAGTGCCTCTTTCCCTTTGAAAATTCTGATGAAATATTCTTATCACACACTAAATTTTTATATTTTAGCTACCAGGACTCAACCTTACTGGAGGTAGACAAGTAAGTTTTTAAAAAGACATTTCAATCACAGGAATATTAAGAAATACTGGCTTATGACATCTTCTAGATTGATACTTGAGAAATGTCCTGACTGAAGCCTAGCTGAGAGAAGCTTCTACAATAATTGTGTGAACTGGAAATAATACACGTTTTTTAGTGTTTTCTCAATAAGGAACATTGCCCCTCAACCAATGCAGTCAAAGAGACAAAATGAGACATGGCTAATGATATGTTGTCTAGAGATCTCTCATTACAAATGCCAATATTTTCAGTACCACCAATAACTTCTTCATTATACTTTTTTTAAATTTTATTTTCAGGTCTCCTATCCTGTATATTTGTAATTTATTTCTTTTTTTTTATAGTTTATTGTCACGTTGGTTTCTATATAACACCCAGTGCTCATCCCAAGTGCCCTCCTCCCATGCCCATCACCCCATTTCACCTCTCCCCCACCCCATCAACCCTCAGTTTGTTCTCAGTATTTAAGAGTCTCTTACAGTTTGCCTCCCTCCATCTCCTTAACTGTTTTTTCCCCTTCCCCTCCCACATTGTCCTCTGTTAAGTTTCTCCTGTTTCACATATGAGTGAAAACATATGGTATCTGTCCTTCTCTGCCTGACTTATACTTTGAAAAGCAAGTTGCCTATGGGTCTCTGGGTGGCTCAGTTGGTTAAGCATTAGACTTGGGCTCAGGGTATTATGTCACAGGTCATGAGTTCAAGCCCCCGCATTGGGCTTTGCTCTGACAGCTCAGAGCCTGGAGTCTGCTTCAGATTCTGTATCTCCCTCTCTTTCTGCCCCTCCCTTGCTTGCACTCTGTCTGTCTCTCTCTCTCTCTAAAAAGTAAATAAACTTTAAAAAAAATTAAAAGCAAGTTACCCAAATTAAACATTTTGTAAAACTGGCATCCAGAAAAATGAAATTCCATTATTCAAATGTCTATTCATTTTTAGGCATTTTGCTGTAAAAAGGGAGAGAACCTGGATATAAGTACTTAGTTATTTGACCTCTTCATGATTAATAATGTTTTCCAACAATACGTGTTTCTTGGTGGGGATGCTTTGGCATTTGATGAAAGAACAGGAGCTTACTGTGAGGGAATGGCCATACGCAGCAGGATTTTAGCATCCCTGGCACCTATGAACTAAATGTCAGCAGTAACCTCTCCTGTCATTGTCACACAACCCCCCCGCCACACCTACAAGTATAAGGGGTATCATCCTTATTGGAAGTCCACTGGGTTCATACTTCCAGAACAAAAGCAAGACAATTTCAAATGCAAAATTGGACAAGCTTCTACAGATTTGCTTTTAATAATTTTACATTTTCTTTTTTCACATTAAATTTTTAATGCACCTGAATTTTAATTTGGGGTGAGGTAGGAAATAGGACTGGAAACTTGTATTTTTCCAACACCATTTTGAAGAAATATATTTTCTTCAGTGACCAAAAAATCTATTTCTATCACAAGGTAAATTATTTGCCATATTTAGATTTCTCTATGCATCCCTTTCCCATTTTTCATGTCTGTCTATCCCTGCACAATCTTACTGTTTAAACTACAAGAAACCTAGAATGTTTAATTTCTAGTAAGCCAGTGACTGCCTTAGCAACCCCTTTTTATCACAATTATCTTTGCTATCCTTACTTGTTTGTTCTTCCTGTGACTTTAAAAATAGTATTGCCAAGTTTGGAGAAAAAAATCTCATTAAAATTTGATTAAAATATAGGATATTTATAAGCTAAGTTGGAAAAAGTATAGCCTTTACAATAATAGGTCTTCTCCATGAGCAACATGGTATATTTCCACATCAAAGACTCCGCTTCTAACTCCTTCAGTGAAGTTTAAAATGTTTCCCAAAGAGGTTCTATATATATTTTCTGGTTAACACCCAGTTTGTATTTGGTATTGAATTAAGATTTATCATGTTTTCAAATTAATAATTTCTAATTAGTTAGTTTACATAATTCCACATAACCAATATACTATATTGGTTTAATAGTCTATAGAAATTTTCAGATAGCAACGCATACCATTGGTCAATGATAATTTTATCTCCTTTCTTTTGATAATCATATTTATTTCTTTTTAAGATAAAAGAATATCATTTTCTTGTTTCTGACTATAATAGAAATGCCATTAACTATAATGATAGCTATTGTTGGTTGGGACATACTTTACAATATTAAAGACGAATCTGTATAATTTATTAGGAGATTTTGTGAACAAATAGTTGTTCACATTTTACCTACTCATGGGATGAATTAAATAAACAGACTGCCAAATATTTAACCACCATGAATCCCAGGAATAAATCCTTAGTCACAACATGTTATTGTAAACTGTATATACTAAACTGTATTTACTTATATTTTTTCTAGCATTTTTATCTCTATGCATAAATACATTTGACCTATATATTTTTTTTCTTTGAGTGATTTTTGTCAGGTAATTTTGGCATCTTTGTAACACAAACAGAGATGTATCCTATATTTTGTATCCTTTGGAACATTTTAAAAACTAATGGATATAATGGGTCCCTAAAGAATTAAAAAACATGTTGCTTATGCAATTGCCTTGGCTTGATGTCCTTTTTAATGTAATTGTTTACATTAAAAAAGAATCTTAAAATCTTATTAATCATTCAAAAGTTTCCTCCTTTTTCCTTGAATCGAGAAATATATTTATATTTATTTTATAGTTATTTTATATTTATATTTATATTTATTTCCTTGACAATAATCCCATTTATTAAAATATTGTACTAGTACACATTAAAGCTTTTACACCTCTCCACAAGATATACTTATCAATATCCATTGCTTCCTCTCCTTTATATTTTGTTAGGCGTAGCATCGTACTCAGCTAAAAATGCTTAATCTCCCCATCTCCTTTGCAATTAGGATTAGCCATGCAACCATTTCTGGTCAGTGAAAAGTCAATGGAGAGTGCTCTCTTTTCAAATCAAAACATACAACATCATAAAGATAAAGCTTTTAACTTTCTCCCTTCTTTGCTCCTGGACTGCAAGATACAATCAATGCCTGGAGGTGTGCCCACAATCTTGTGACCATAAGGGTGGTAGCCACAGAGAAAGAATAACAAAATAGGAAGTTATAAGAAGTTCCAGTGTTTTGTTCCTTTCAGTTTTATTAAGACATAATGGACATGCAGCACTGTAAAAGTTTAGGTATACAGCATAATGACTTTACTTACATAGATAGGAAAATGACTATCACAGCAGGTTTGGTTAACATCCATCATCTCATATAAATACAAAAAGGAAAAAAGCAAGAGAAAAAGTATTTTTTCCTTGTGATGAGAACTTTTAGGATCTGCTCTCTTAGTAACTTTTTAAAAAAAATTTTTTTTAATGTTTATTTATTTTTGAGAGAGAAACAGAGCACGAGTGGGGAGGGACAGAGAGGACAGGAAGACACAGAATCCAAAGCAGGCTCCAGGCTCAGAGATGTCAGCACAGAGCCCAACGTGGGGCTCAAACTCACAAACCGTGAGATCATAACCTGAGCCAAAGTTGGATGCTCAACCTACTGAGCCACCCAGGCGCCCCTCTTAGTAACTTTTAATATACCATACAGCAGTGTTAACTATAGTCATCATGTTGTACATGACATCCCCAGTGCTTATTTATTTTATAAAAGGAAGTTTGTACTTTTCGGCCACCTTCATCCTATAACCCCACCCCCTGCTTCCTGCCTCTGGTAGCCACAAACTTGTTCTCTTTTGATTTTGTAAATGAGATCATATAGTCTGTCTGTCTCTATCTCAGCTCACTGAGCATAATGCTCTCAAGGTCAATCCATGTTGTCACAAATGTTAGAATTTTCTTCTTTTTTATGGCTGAGTAATATTCCAGAGTGTGCACATGGCATATATACATACAGTCCTGGTGCTTGATGTAGTTGTGAGTTGCCTTTCCAGCTCTGGCCTTCTTATTTCTAGGGCTTCTGTTTCATGAGGAAAATATAATTCTTACTTATTTAAGCCACTATAGAAGACATGATTATTTGCATCACAGTTCTAAATGATGTACCCTCTACCGGTAGCTCAGAACTGACTTTTACAAAGTGTGTACAATATGCCACCAGTTGCTGTACACATTTTATATGTTTCTCATGTAAATCTCTGCAACTGTCCTATGAAGTAAGTGTTAATGTTATCCTATTTTATGACAGAAGGAACAGAGAGAGCTAATAGCTCACAGTGATAAAATTTAAATGCAGCAAATATGACTTCAAATCCCAAACTCAACCATTCTGGATACAAAGCCATCAGCACGATATCTGGTCCATAGTAGGTGTTCAGTGGGTGAGTGAAGTTGTTGATATTATTATATTTGCAGTCATGTTATCATTAGATCTACAACAACAGAGATTTCTGTCTTGCTAGAGGTTTGTCTATTAATTTTCAGAAAATAGCTCTTGGAATATTTTTATCAGTTTAACTCTTTCTATTTTATAATTCATTAATGTTTGCTTTCATGTTTTTAATTCTTGCTATTCCTTCAAGTTATTTTTGTATGGTCTCAAATTTATTTACTTGATTTTAAGTATATTTTAAAATAAAGCTAGTAAGGGCAATACACTTTCTTCTTTTTTAAAAATTTTTAAATGTTTATTTTTGAGAGAGAGAAACAGAGTGCAAGTGGGGGAGGTGAAGAGAGAGACAGAGACGCAGAATCCGAAACAGGCTCCAGGCTCTGAGCTGTCAGCACAGAGACCAATGCAGGGGGCTTGAACTTGAACTGAGAGATATGACCTGAGCCAAAGTTGGACACTTAACCCACTGAGCCACCCAGGTGCCCCCGAGTCTTTTGTTTTTAACGCATTCATTTTTGTTCTTATAAATACTGTATTTGTTCTTACTTTTGTCTTCTTGTTCTGTGTTTTCTGTTTTCAAGCATCTTTTGCTATTTATTTGCTATTTTCTTTTCTACACAGACAGCATTTGTCTTCTTGTCAATTTTGAAAGGTGTTTTCTTATTTTTAATTCAATTAGTGATCTTTCAGAATATTTTAATTTCTACTTATCTAATTGTCAGAATGACAAGTGATACAGAAACTGATTTAAGTCCTCTTATTTGAGAAATCTTCCCTCCACCAGTTTCAGTCTTTATACATATTATCCCAGATTTTAAGTCCAGGTTTTCATTACATTATAGGCAAACCTCAGAGATATCGCAACTTTGGTTCTAGACCATCACAATAACGTGAATATCTCAATAAAGCAAGTCAAATGAACTTTTTGGTTTTCCAGTGTATATAAAAGTTATGTTTACACTCTACTGAAGTCATCATTCATGGGTTTGAGCCCTGCATCAGGCTCTGTGCTGACAGCTCAGAGCTTGGAGCCTGCTTCAGATCCTGTGTCTCCTTTTCTCTCTGCCCCTCACCTGCTTGCACTCTGTCTCTGACTCTCACAATAAAATCATGTTAAAAAATTTTTTTAATGCTTTATTGCTAAAAACATTAACCATCGTCTGAGCTTTCAGGGCATAATAATTGATCACCAGATCACCATAACAGATATAATCATGCTGAAAAGGTTGGAAATGCCATAAGAATTACCAAAATGTGGCACAAAGACATAAAGTGAGCAGATAGCATTGTCAGTGCAGGCTCACCACAAGATTTTAATTTGTTTTTAAAAACCCAGTCTCTGTGAAGTAAAATAAACTGAAACACAACAAAATGAGGTATGCCTGTATCATTGTTGATGTTTTCATTGATCTTTCAGGAGCAGGGTTTTACATCTTACACTAGATTACACTTTTTTTAATAATCTTACACTATCTTAAATTGCTCTAAGATACACTGTGTGTTCACATCATGATCACTATACTGACTAATTTACATCAACTACACTTTGCAAGAATACATCTTCAAAGTCATAAATTACCTTGACATTTGAAAATATGTGTGAATCTTTCTGCCTCAGCATTTGATACATTTTCTCCTAACTTTTTATACCATGGCAGAGAAAGTTGAGTCAGATTGGTCTGAGCTGATTGTCTTAAAATATTCATTTTTTGTTAAGATATAATTAGCATACCACAAAATTGCATCATTTCAAAGTGGACAAGTTTTTAGTCTAGTCACAAGGTTGTGCAACCATCCCTACTATCGAATCCCAAAACCTTTTCATTGTACCAAATATAAACACTGTACCCATTAGGAATCCGTCCCTGCTTCCTCTTTCTCTTCATTCCCTGGAAATCATAATATATCTTCTGTCTCTATGAATTTTTTTCCGAACATTTCATATAAGTAAAATCATACAATAGGTGGGCCTTGTGCCTGGTTTCTTTCTTTTTTTTTTTAATTTTTTAATGTTTATTTTTGAGAGACAGAGAGAGAAAAAGAGAGAGAGAGAGAACTTGATGGGGCAGGAGCAGAGAGAGAGGGAGACACAGAATCTTAAGCAGGCTCCGGGCTCCAAGCTATCAGCACAGAGCCTGATTCAATCCCACGGACCGCGAGATCATGACCTGAATCAAGGTGCTCAACCGACAGAGCCACTCAGGCGCCCCCTTTTTAAAAAAATGTTTTTAATGTGGCTTCTTTCACTAAGCATAATGCTTGCAAAGTTTATCCATGCTGTCGCACGAATCCGTGCTTCATGTCTTTTTATGACTGAATAATCCATTGTATGGCATTAATACGTTTTGTTTATCCATTCATCATTTGATAAACATTAGTGTCATTTCCACTGTTTGACTCTTATAATGCTGCTATGAATATTCATATATAAGTTTTTGTGTAATCATATACTTTCACATCTCTTGAATATATACCTAGGAATAGAATTGCTGGGTCATGTGGTAGCTCTTGTTTAAAGTTAAAGAACGGCCAGACTGTTTTCCAAACCGGCTGCACCATTTTACACTGCAACCAGCAATGTCTAAATACCTTTCTCTCCTCATCCACACATGTCAATTTCTGTTTAGTTTCTATGTTCTTATAGCCATTCTAGTGGGTGTGGAGGTATAGCTCAATGTGGTCTTGATTTGCATTTGCCAAATGAAATTAAGCATCTTTTCAGGTCCTTAATGATCATCTATACATCTTCATTGGAGAGATGTCTATTCAAAACCTTTGTCCATTATTCAATTGAATTATTTGTGTTTTTATAGTTGTTCTAAGAGTTCTTTGTATATTTGTATACTAAATCCTTATCAGATACATGATTTGCAAATATTTTCTCTCATTCTGCAGGTTGTCTTTGGCCTTTCTTGGTAGTATCCTTTGATGGGCAAGTTTTTAATTTTGATGAAGTCTGACTGATTTATTCTTTGACTGTGCTTTTGATGTCCAATCTAAGAAACTATTGCCCAGTTTAAGATCAAAAAGATACACATATAAGTTTTCTTTTAAGAATATTAGAGCTTTAGTTCTTATGTTTATTGACTCCATTCAGAGTCAATTTTTGTATATGGTGTGAGACACATACAAAACATGTATGTGGATACCCACTTGTTACAGAACCATTTTTTGTAAAGACTATTCTTTCCAAATTGAATATTCTTGACACCCTTGTTAAAAATCAGTTGGCCACATGTGAGGGTTTATTTCTGGACTCTAAACACTATTCCATTGAACTATATGTTTATTCTTATGCCAATATGACATTGTCTTCATTATTCTCACTTTGTAATAGGTTTTGAAATCAGTAAATTGAATCCTCCAGCTTTGTTCTTCTTTTTCAAGATTTTTTTATTTTTTTTATTTTTCTGGCTATCCAGTGCCTCTTGCAATTCTACATGAATGTTAGGATCAGCCTATCTGTTTTTTTAATAAGAAAAAAACAGTTAAAATTTCAATACTGATAATTCTGCAGATGAATTTAGGGTATACTGCTATCTTAACAATAGTAAGTCTTCTTATCCATGAACACTGAATGTGTTTCCATTTGTTTAATGTCTTTCAGCAATTGTCAAAGTATCTTTAATGTCTTCCAATGCTTTATAGGTGTCAGTGTATAGGGCTTGTGCTTCCTTGATTACCTTTATTGATGAGTATCCTAGTCTTTTTGATGCTGTTACAAATGGAATTGTTTTCTTAATTTATGAATAATTCATTCCTAGTATATAAAACTACAAATGATTTGTGTATAATGATTATATATCCTGTAACTTTCTAAACATATTTATTATGCCTAGTAGTTTCTCATGGATTTTTAATGCTTTCTATGTGTTAGATCATGTCATCTGAAAATAGAAATAATTTTACTTCTTCCTTTCCAATCTAGGTAACTTTATTTCTTTTTCTTGCTACATATCTCTGACTGGAATTTCCAGTACAATGTTGAACAAAAGTAGTGAGAGTGGACATCCTTGTCTTGTTCCTGATCTAAGGGGGAAAACTTTTTCAGTCTTTCATGAGTAAGTATTATGTAGCTATGGATTTCTTTATAGATGCTCTTTATCAGGTTGTGTAAATTCCCTTCTATTCCTAGTCTTTTGAGTGTTTCTTATCATGAAAGAATGTTGGATTTTGTCAAAATTTTTTTCTGCATTTATTGGGATAATCATGAAATAGGTGTACTACATTGATTGATGTTTATATATTGAACGAACTTTGCATTCCTGGAATAAATTCCACTTTGTCATGGTATATAATCCTTCTTATAGGCTGCTGGAATTTGTTTGTTAGTATTTTTGAAGAGGATCTTTCTGAGCTTAGTTTAAATATGCCAAGGCTCTTTATAACAGAGTGTGTAAGACCCAGAAGTAAGGATTTGGTTCACGTCCTGCCCCTGTCACTTAATTACTGTGAAAACTTAGGTCCTATTTTCTCCAAACCTCATTTCTCCCATCTGTAAAGTGAGAGCAATAACAGTATCTATGGCACAAAGATGTTTTAAGGAAAAATAAATTGAGTTTCCAAAACACTTAGACCAGGTCCAGTATATGTGATTAATGCTAGCTACCACTTTATCATTTTTTTACCCGAGGTTTTGTGTGTGTGTGTGTGTGTGTGTTTTTAACAAAGTGGTGTAATATTTTACTCTAGTCTATCGACAAGTCTCTTTACAAGATTTTGCCTATAACATGGCAAATACTCTTAATTTATACACATATGCTTTTCTTCAGCTAAATAAAGTTACTCTTTTTTATGTTTCTCATTGTTTCCTCTGTTGTATTTGGGCCACTCTCTTTCAAACATTCATTTTACATTGGCCTTTCTGTTTCATCATCCTGTCTTTTATTCTCAACCTATTCTCATCATATGTCATTCAATTCCTGATTATAGCTCAGTAAAAATCTTTATTGTGACATCCTTCCACTTCCTTAGTTCCATGTCATTTTCACTACAAAATTAAAGTATAAGAAACAATTATTCGCATTTTATTAATGAGACATTAAGTAATTCGTCTTGTATTGAAGTTAGTCACTGATCTAAGGAAACAATGTAAGTCTTTCTAACTTTTAAATAAAAGTTGTTTTTCCACTTGGGCCTCCACATTTTGGACTCTTTCCCAGTTTTTCATTGAGTCCCATATGATAACATCTAACGCAATTGAACTCTTTTAGTAAGTAAATCAAAAAAGAAAATGTGAAGCGTTGTTCAAATACTATACAAGGTCAAAAAAGAGAAACCAAAGTCATTTTTAGTAACTACATGGAAAATTTGAGTTGGATTGTAGTGTCAAATAACATAGAAATTAATAGCAGTTCATAGAGTAGACCCACAACTTAGAAAACAGATATTTGAAATCTTTCGTTTTTTGTGTATAAGTCACACATATAAGCTCAATAGTTCATGGACTATGATACACACAAACTAACAATAATTCATTTTCTCTATACTTTAACATATCCTTAACCTAGTTTAGATTTTATTTTTAATTCAAAAATTACTAACCTGTTTTATTTTTTTTTTATTTTTATTTTAAAAAAAAGCACGTCGATTTATTTTTGCTGCGGCAAAGGAGCCTGCACACCATGGGGAACCGTAGAGTAGTCAGTAATACCCCATAGGGAAGCAGTACTTAGAAAGCTTTGGGACTAACCTGTTTTAAATGCCAATCTGCTAATGTCAAGATTTATGTCAAGAAATATGGACCTAATTTCTGTATTCACACACCAGTATTGTTATTTTTTTTACATATTTCATTTTTGTTTATCATGATAAATTTATAATTATAGATTCAGTTAGACCTAAAAATTCAGCATCTTTGTTGTAACAGTCTTTTTTTCCTTTCTCAAATTATAGCATACAAAAAAATAATGTGGCTACAAAATTTTCTCAACATTTTTATACACAGGACAATTTTTTGGGTCTTTCATCTTAGGGTCTTCATTAATCATCCACTAATTAATGAGCATTTTGGGGTCTCTTGATTCATTTCAGCCCCTTTGCTTGGTATAAGGCAACATCTTCAAGTTTGTAATAGAATGGAAAGACTGTCGTGTCAACTCTGCCTTGGAGGTTGAAGAAGACACTACAGGATAAGTACTATTTTTACCTAGTAATGGAGGAAGGGCAGAAGTTTGATAAGTGTAGAAGGATAGAAAGTAAGCTTTTCAGTTACATTATTTTATTTTTGAAAACTAAAAAGTATTCAAAATTTCTCAGACTAGAAACTCTATGTTTATTATTTTGAGAAATTTTAGAGCCCCAACACATAGCATGGCCTGAACCTTAGCCAGAAAATGCAGAGGTAAATAATAATTATCTGGATGTGTTTTTTATTTCCTGCACTATCTATTGGTCCAGAAAAAGAGCTGATTCTCATTTTATAATTTGAAAAAATAACTCACAAGTGACAGTTTTTATAATTCTTTTTTCAACTAGCAGAAATTATCTACAAAGATAGGTAAGTCAGGAAAAAGTTAACCATGCTAGCAGGCCATTCTAAGACTGTCAATAAATAGTGACAAAGATCAGACAAGTAACACCCTGAACACCAAATTTGGGCTCTCACCCCAGTTGTGACAGTCTGTAACATAAAACCAACCTTCTGGGTCTCAATTTCCACATCTACCAAATATAAGAGGGGTATCTCTCTGATGTTCTTTAACAAAAAAAAAAAAAAAAAAAAAACTCCATTATTTAAAAATCACTAAATTAAAGTGAAATAAAATTCATATTTCAGGTAACTTCAATTCTGTGGAACATCCTGACTTACAATAGATAAAATGGTCCCTTGATGTTCAAAGTATTTTTCAAAAGCAATTTCATTTTTTTAAAAAAATTTTAATGTTTATTTACTTTTGAGAGAGAGACAGACAGAGCATGAGCTGGGAAGGATCAGAGAGAGAGGAAGACACAGAATCTGAAGCAGACTCCAGGCTCTGAGCTGTCAGCACAAAGCCCGATGCGTAGCTCAAACCCATGAGCTATGAGATCATGACATGAGCCAAAGTCAGATGTCCAACCAACTGAGCCACCCAGAGCTCCAAAAGAATTGCATTTTAAATAGACCTCCTACATGCTAGATTATCTGATTTCTCAACTCATAACAAATTATATAACTGGGAGTAGTCTGGGGAAGAAAGAATTACAAGAGTTACAAGAATTATCTTTCTTACTGTAAGAAGTGATAATTGAAGTAAACACAATTAAAGTTAAACTAAATAGATGACTGGTAGCCCCCCTAAACTGCATGCTCGGCAACTTACACTGAAAATCCATTCTATGGGAACACTTTGACAACTCCAGGTATACTAGACTCCATAGAACAAACAATTCCTGCTGAAATGATCTCATAATCAAATATAATAAATCACAAGAAGAAAAAGGATGTATAAACAAGCTATATTTCATGGGATGTGATAATTATTATGAAATAAGCTTAGTCTTTTTAAGTGAATAAGGATATAAAAGAAATGATAGAACCATAATACAAAAACCAAGAATTACAAAAAAAAAGAGGACGTCTAAGAAAAGACATAAACAGAACTTTTATAAATCAAATGAGTAGCCAAAGAGACAATTGGTGAACTGAATAATAGATCTGAAATAATAACCTGAAATACAGGTCAGATTAACAACAACAACAACAACAACAACACAATAACAACAAAAATGTAGAAAATGTAAGAGAGAGGAAAAAAGAAGATTGAGAGATAAGGATGTATCCAATAGAAACACCAACAAAACAAGAAGGAAGAAAGGGAGGCATTATTTAAAATATGGCTGAAGATTTTACAATATTAAAGTAAAATAAGAGTATCTTAGATTGTAGAAAATGATAAGTACTAAAAATAAATACAATCTAATTACAACTAAATATGTGATAATGAGATAGCAAAACACTTAAAAAAAGAAAAATGTCTTACAGCAACTGAATACAAATTACTAATATAAAAAGAAAATAAGCTGACAGCAGACATCTCATTAGCAATAATTAATGATAAAATATGATGGAATTGGGTGCCTGGGGGGCTCGGTCGGTTAAGTGTCTGACTCTTGATTTTGGCTTAGGTCATGAGCTCACAGTTCATGAGTTTAAGTCACGTGTCGGCCTCTGCACTGACAGTGCAGAGCCTGCTTGGGATTCTCTCTCTCTCTTCCCCTCTCTCTGCCCCTCTCTTGCTTGTTCTCTTTCTCTCTCAAAACAAATAAATAAACTTTTAAAAATATATCATGAAATAAAATGATGTAAAGTGCTTAGGTAAAATAATTGAAACCCTAGAATTTACACTCACCTAAAATATTCAAGAGCGGTAGACTAATAAATATGTTTTCAAATAATTAAACACTTAGAATATGTCACTGAAACACAAATAAAAAAATCCACAAAGATGATAGATGATGATAAAGATTAGATATATAAAGATAAAACATAAAAATAAACCTACTAGTAATTGAAAGGTAACTGAAAAAAGAAATTAATTAAAGAAAATTGAAACTAGAAGGTAAGAAGTGATGGTGTAAGGAGCAAGGAAGCACTTCCATTTCCAACCAGAATGGATTAAGAAGGGATGGATTTACCTTCTCCCTTAAAAAAAAAAAAAAAAAAACAGAAAACCAGGCAACATGTGTGACAGTTTTTAAACAATGGATGACAAGGAAACAAAAGAGGTAAATCTAACAAGTTTTCCAGCTAACTGTCTGGAGAGAATTTCCAAGCTGCAGCACACAGTGAGTAAAAAGCTCAAACAGCACCCCATAACCTAGCTTAGTTAAGGAGACAGTGTGCAGACTTCAAGGAGATAGAGGGCTAGGATTTGGGGCCCAATATCAAGGAAGGAACGACAAAGAAAAAGAACTACTCTGGAGGTCTGCAGAAGGAACTTCTAAAGATTTTGTCTAAGAACTGATATAGATAAGTGTAAGGATGTTATGCAATACCAGGAAATTTTCCACATGTAAGAAGTAGGAAGAACAGGGGTGCTTGGGTGGCTCAGTCAGTTAAGTGCCCGACTTTGGCTCAGATCATGATCTCACAGTTTGTGGGTTTGAGCCCTGCATCTGGCTCCATGCTGACAGCTTGGAGCTGGCTTTGGATTCTGTGTCTCCATCTCTGTCTGCTCCTCCCCTACTCATGGTCTGTCTTTCAAAAAGCAAATAAACATTAAAAAAAATTTTTTTTAAAGAAGTAAGAAGAACAATCTCTTTAAACTCAAAGAGAGCTTGAAATGCTTCACTTTTTCAGTAGCCAATGTGGAAAGATATCCCAGTACACAGAGCATTCAGTAGAGTCCTAAAGAGCATATTGCTTTAGGAGTGTGGTCAAATTAGCATCAGACCAAAGACTTCTCTGGACCAAACCCAACAAAACTTAAAAATAAACATAGAAATAATAAAACTCTTTCAAATCACTTAATTTCATCCTAAACCACATCCCAGTAACATTTAATGGAACATTTAACACCAACCAACAAAAAAAATTCATTTTGTCTAACATCTAATCAACAATTATCAGGCATGCTTACTGCTTCTGTGATAAGATAGAATAAAAACTTCTCCCTATTCTTCCAGCTAAAAAATCCTGAACATTACATATAAAACAAACACAAGAAGATTTTGAAATGTAGAGAGAGAAGGCAGACCAACTTGGGGTCCAAGAAACAACACACCAATGACTTCCCTAGGTTTTCCTTGGGCTTAACATATCCAGACTGGGTGCTGGAGGATCCAGCAAACCAGAAATGCCAACAGATGCAAATAAAATCAACAACAGAGAATTCTGCTTTTTTTCTCTAGCCAAAGAATCAAGAAAGTGAGACTTTAGCAAGAATACTTTTATACAAACACCGATCTATTCTAACTAAACCCTACAGAGAAAAACCTCAGCTCCATACCCTTCCTTTAGCAAATGCTGCATTTTCACTTGACTGTAATGTGGGCAAGTTGCTGCTAAAGTTTCTGATTGAGGACCTAAAAACTTCATCACTGTCCAGTACTATTTTCTCATGATATGTAGAGACCATATTGAGAGTGGAATTATTTAAGTAAAATTATTTACATTTTTTTCTTATTTAAAATGATGTGAGCAGAAAGTATGACAGAAAAAAATACAGATACAAATGGGACATTCTAATATGAATCAACTAATATCAATTTTGGTCTAGGTCAAAGATTTCTACCTTCTCAGATTTAGAACATTCCTCCTTTTTGAGTCTCATGATGTTTTAAAATTTAAATTCTAGTAAAATCAATTTGTTTTAATTTTTTAATTATGCATGTAAAGAAGTAAGAAAATGACACATAACCAGAAGAAAATAAAATCAATTAAATATGACACAGTAATAGCATAGATGATAGAATAGCATAGAATGAGTCTATCTGCTCAATATGTACAAGAAGGTATAGGTATCCACAACATGATTAAGAGAGAAATGAAGGATTTTAAAAAAGACACAAGTAGTATCTCTTGAGATGAGAAATGCAGTATCTCAAATGGAAAATCCCTTAGGATGGGATTAACAAAAGATTATACACTGGAAAAGAAAACATTATTGAACATGAATATATAGCAATAGAAACTGCCCAAAGTAAAACATAGAAGAAAAAAGAATTAAATTAACATAGCATCAGTGATCCATGGAACAGATGGTGCTACATATGTAAAAACAGAATCCCATAAAACATAAGGAAGCAGATAATATTTTTGGAGAAATAAGGAATGAAAATTTTCCAAATTTTATTAAAACTAAAAAGCAACATGTTCAAGAAGTTCATGAAACTCAAGCAGAAGAAATGTGATAAAAAAAAGTATGTCAAAATGCATCATAATCAAATTTCTAAAAAACAGTGATAAAGAAAAAAATACTAAAAGCAGTTAGAGAAAAAGGAGGCATTACATAAGAGGAACTATTGAAAGAATGAAAATAGACTTCTTGTCAGAAACTATGTAAGTCAAAAGACAATGAAGAGACAACTCCAAAGGATTAAGAGAAAACCTGTTAGTTAAGAAATCAATGCACATAGGGGCACCTGGGTGGCTCAGCGGTTAAGCGTCCGACTTCAGCTCAGGTCATGATCTCACAGTCTGTGGGCTCGAGCCCCACGTCGGGCTCTGTGCTGACAGCTCAGAGCCAGGGGCCTGCTTCAGATTCTGTGTCTCCCTCTCTCTCTTCTCTCCTGCTTATGTTCTCTCTGTCTACCAAAAATAAATAAACATTTAAAAAATTTTTAAAAAAGAAATCAATGCACATCAAATATAATTTTCAAAAATAAAAATGAAAGGAATAATTTTTCAGACTAAAAACAGATGAGTGAAATCATCACCAGCAGTACTACACTACAAGAAATGTTAAAGAAATTTCTTCAGGCAAAAATAAAAATTATATGGATCTAAATAAAGAGTAGAAATGGTAAATATGTAGTAAAAATACAAGGGATTTCCTTTCTTTATTAATCTAATTAAAAGATAATTGGTAGTTTAATGGAAAAACTAAAAATGAATTGTGAGATTTATACTATGTCGAAATAATATGTATAACAATATTGCAAAGGACTGGAGTATAAATGGTAGTATAGTGTTGTAATATTCTTAGACTAAATGTGCAGTGTTGTAATATATTTAAAGTTAAAATATATCCTGTTAATTCAACAGAAAGTGGAATCATAAAATTTCTGCTAATTCAGAAGAAGCAAGAAACAGGGGAAAGAGAGCAAAAAAGAGATCAAATAGAAAACAGAAAGAAGGTAAATTTAAACATAACCAAAATGATAATCACATAAATATAAATGGTCTAAACATTCAACATAAAGGACACAGATTATGAGACTAGCTTTCTAAAAATAAGCTCTATTTATATGACATTTAGAAGAAGGCCACTTTAATTATAAAAATACAGATACAAAATACAAATATAGAAGCTTAAATAAGCTTCCCTGATTATCAGTACTTTGTGTGAATTATCAAACCCTGATGTCAGGAGGGTAATATATCCTGAGGGCAATAGAAACTTCACGCTTAGAATCCTCCCAGAATTTGCCCTCCCATCTCTTCCATTGGCTTATTTAATGTACCCATATCTTTTATTAAACCACAACTGGAAATGTAATAGCTTACAATGAGTTATACGAGTTCTAGTAATTATCAAACCTGAAGTTGATTTGGGGAACCCCCTTGAACTTGCAGCTGGTGTTGGAAACCTTGGGAAGGCTTGGAAGTATAAAGGATTGTGCCCTCAAACCTTGAAGTCTGGCAACTCCAGGTAACAACACAGAAGAAAAGTACAGACCAGTATCTTTGTTGAATATATAGGCAAAAACTAACACAACTTTATCTAATTATCTTAAACATATATGGTCAATTGATTTTAAATAAAGGCACCAAGGCAAATCAATGGAAAGAGAAAAGATCTTTCAACATAAGATGCTGGAATGATTAGAAGCCATAGACATACATAAGTAAACAAATATCAACCATTACCTCTCAGAAAAGAACTCATAATGTATCATATAATCTAATATGAAAGTTAAAATTATAGACATTCTAGAAGAAAACATGGGAAGGAATCTTTGCAAACTTAGCCAAGATTTCTTAGAATGAAAGACAGAAAAGCATAAACCTACAAAACTAATACGTTGGACTTTATCAAAGTTAAACTCATCTGCTCTTCTAAAGATAACAAATGAAAAGACAAGCCACAAACTGAGAGAAAATTCATATAAACCATTATATATAGAAGGTTCATATCCAGACTATTAAAAAAAACAATTACAATTCAATAATAAAAAGCTGAACAATGCATTTCAAACTTTAGGCAATAAATTTGAACTGATACTTCACAAAAGTGAATATATGGATGGTAAATAAACTTATAAAAATGGTGTTTATCATTAAAGAAATGCAAATAAAAACAATTTAATACCAGTACATACACATTAGAATAGCTAAATTTTAACTCTGACAATACCAAGCGTTGGTGAGAACACTGATCATCTGGAATTCTCATTCATACCATTATAGAAATGACAAATGGTCCAACTATTTTGGAAAATAGTAAGACAATTTCTTATAAATGTAAACATCATTTACCAGACATGCTAATTATCAGCGTACTGTCTTAATTTCAAATTCATCCTCAGTCAGTAGAAGACACAAGAGAGACATTGCAAGATCAAAGCGGTTCTCTTCTTTGTTCTGGTCTGCTGTTCTTTTTTCCCTCTTGTTCTTGCTGCACAATACATCAGCAGCAACTATGTAGGGGGTATCCAGTGGTGTATGCCCCAGGAGTTTGCTGAGAACTTTCAACCTCTTAGCAACAACTTGGACCAAATTACTGCCTGCCTACGGCCTTCTTGATGTAGACATGATGTTCTGAAGACCTCTTGCTTACAACAGCAATCCTGCTGCCTTCATGCACCTGCTCCACATCTTCAGCTCATGTATACCCCGGAGCATTAATTCCTGATTGACTGTCAACTATGGACCATTTCTGACTACAGCAACCCAGTGAACTCCTTCACCATCCAGTAGGCCACAATAACACCTTACCCAGTGAAGTCTAACTCCAGCTTTGGTGAAGGCTCCCCTCTTTCAACTTTATCATTCTGTGTATGTTCACCCTGAGTCCTAGAGTATCCTTTAGAATTCCCTCTACGTCTACATAGTTACTCTCCTATTAGAGCTTTATAATTCTTTATACTTTTGCAACTTAAATTACTATGTAGCTGCTGCTTCTGATTGAACCCTGGCTGATATATCATATGACTAGTTCACCTGCTCCTAGGAATTGGCTCTATGAGAGACACATGTAATCTTTATTTAGTAGCTTTCAAGATTTTCTTTTTACTTTTGGCTTTTAGCAGTTTGACTGGAGGTGGTTGTATTTGTACTTATCTTGTTGGAGTTTGTGAGTTCCTTGAATATGTATATTTAAATCCTTCTGCAAATCTGGACATTTTGAGCTGTGATATCTTTCAACATTTCTTCTACCACATCCTCTTCCTTCTCTGCTTCCTCAACACTAATAACATATATTTTAAACATTTTGATATTGTCTCTGTAACAAATCTGGTTCCATTTTTATGTTTAATTGCTGACAGCTTTTAAACCACGACCTTCTCTTTTCTCCTCGTATTCTACATGGATAAACTGGTAAGAAAGCCTCCTTAGGCACCAACAGGAGACTCAAATCAGATCACCTTGAGTGGCCTTCCCAGCTCTTCCAAACAGCCTTGTTATGTAAATAATAAACTTTTTCCCACCATCTTGGTGTTTGTGTGTGTGGTTTCACCAGTCTTTGTGTCTGAACCACATAATGGGGGGTGGGTCCATCTACTGTTTTAAGATGGCTACAACAGACTTACACAATCTTGTTTATTATTTTTTCTTTTTCTCTCTGATTTGCAAATTAAATAATTTATATATTAATCAGTTTTCAAGTAAACTGACTCATGTTTTACCTCATATATGTTGTCAAGACACTTAAAAGATTATCTTTTTAATTTGAAGATTGTATTTTTTTGTTCCAGATGTTCCATTTAGTCCTTTTTCATAGTCTGTATTACTATCTTGAAGTTTACTACATTTTCTTTCTTTCTTTCTTTCTTTCTTTCTTATTTATTTATCTATTTATTTAAAGAGCATGTGCAAGTGCTGTGCAGGGGAGGGTCAGAAGATAGTGGAGAGAGAGAATCCCCAGCAGACTCCATGCTGTCAGTGCAGAGCCCTATGCAAGACTTGAACTCACAAACTGAAATCATGACCTGAGCTTAAATCAAGAGTTGGACACTTAACCAACTAAGCCACCCAGATGCCCTGAAGTTTACTACATTTTCATTCATTGTGCTCATAGTACGTTTTACTGTCAACATACAATTCTATACCCAGTTAAGTTGTCTTTCAAAATGAAGGAGAAATAAAGAGCTTATCAGTATACAAATACCAAACTATTATGTTGTATATCTGAAACTCATATAATATTATGTGTTGATTATACATCAAGTTAGAAAAAGATAAAATTCAGAGACATTGGAAAAAAATTATAAAATAAAATGGTAAAGAGGCTATTACTAGAAGACTTTCAATAAAGGAAAATTTCATGAATTTATGAACAGAAGGGAAATGATCCCAGAAACTCTACACTGCAAAAATTATTGACAGGCAAAAATATCAGAAAATAATGTGAAAAAAATATTTTAACAATTGGTAAAATGAGGAAATAAAAATAACTTATAATTTAGCTGGACCTAATATACTTGTCAACAATTGAATGAAATTTCATGAGGCTGATCAATATTAATGTATTCTAAGATGTTCATATGATTCAGGGGTAGAGAATAATTATTAATTATCTTAGGCTTTGTTAAGAATCCATGTTAAAATAGCTAGGTAAAAAAAATAGACATAGAATTTCCAAACAGGTAGAAAAAAAAATAATAACAAAATGAATAAATGAATGAAAATAAATGAAATAAAATAAACCAGAATAAGGCAAGGAAGGAAAAACAAAAACAACAAAAGAAATGGCAAGATATAATGGAAAGCAATCATGGTTTAATGCAATCCAAATATATTCATAGTACAATAAATTTAAATGGACTATACCTTCCAGGTCAGAGATAAAGATCACCAAAAAAGATTAAAATTCAAAATATTATGCATTGCTTTAAAAAGACACACCTAAAACATAAGGACACAGAAAACCTGAAAGTCTAGTAATGGAAAAGAGATACACCAAGCAGCTACTAGTTTAAAAAAGGCTGACAAAACTATGTTAGCACTATGCAAGTTACACTATAAAGTCAAATGCATCACCAAGATAAAAAGGTTGTTAAATATTGGTAAGTGGTTCAGTTCACCAGGAAAATATAACAAGAACAAACCTATGCAAACCCCAATAATATAGCTTCCTAATATGTAAAGCTAAAAGTGTCAACTCCACAATCATAATGAGAGATTTTAAGGTAATTATAACAGAAAATGTCAATAAAGGTATAGAAGATATGACTGTACAGTTAATTACCATAATCTAATGGCTTTATGAAACTACTCTAGATTTGAAGAAGTTACATTCTTTATAGGCCATATATGAAATGTCTGTGCTATGGAACACTATGAGCCATGTGTTAAGCCACAAGACTAGTTTTCAAGAACTTTAAAGAATTTGTATCATACATAACAAATTCCTAATGACAATGAAATGATATTAATATTTGGTAGAAAAATTTATGATTCAATAACAAACATACTGCAGATGAAACTAATGGGATGTGGTTACTAAAGCAGTAATTAGTGGAAAATTTGTAGCATTAAGTATTACAATATGTAAAAGAGGACAGATTAAGCTGTGGGAGTATAGAAAATATGTGATTAATGATATAGAAAACAAATATGCTATAGAGAAGATAAAGTGCCAAAGGCTGGTTCTTTGAAAAAAAATTAACAAATCATTGACAACAGTTATCATGATAAAAGGTAGATTCTTTAAACTGTATTAGGAATAAAACAGGAGATATGCTTTCGGGAACTGCATAGATTGAACAGAAAATAATATTATACAGAATTTTATAATTCAGTAAATGTGAAAATGAGATGAAATAAAACTAGATGAAATGGATAGATTCTTTAAAAAGTGTAACTTACCAAACCAACACAAGAAAAATATATTAAATAGTTCTATTATCATTAGACAAATTAATCCATACCTAAAACGCTTCACACAAAATACCAGGCCTGGATGGCTTTACATTGGTCTCCACCAAACAGTAAAGGAAAGGACAAATCTAAGGTCCCTCTGTCAGAAAAGAAAAGGGAATTACCCCCAATTTATCTGATGAGCCTACCATAGGCTTGATGACAATAACACAACACAACAAATCATGAACATAGTCAGCAACCTCACCAATGCATATTGATGCTGAACTCATAAAGTAAGTATCATGAAATCAAACTCAACAAGACCTGTTTCCATTTTTAGGACTGATATAACAAAGTACCACACCAGGGTAGTTTAAAACAACAGAAACATATTCTCGCATAGGGCCAAAGGCTAGAAGTCTGAGACCAGTACCAGCAGGACAATGCTTCCTGCTATGTCATTAAAGGAGGATACTTCTTTGCCTCTTCCAGCTTCTGGTGGTGACAGGTGGCAGCATAACGCCAATTTCTGCCTCCATCTTCATGTGGCTGTCTTCTCCCTGTGTCTCTGTGTCTTCATATAGTGTTCTTCTCTCTTAGAAAGACAATAGTCAGACTGGATTAGGGCCCACTGTAATGACTTCATCTTAACTTGATTATATCTACAAAGACCCTATTTCCAAAGGTTGTATTTATAGGTACGAGGGATTAGGGAATTAACATCTTTTGAGGAGATGCAATTTAACCCATAACAATGATCAAGTTTCATTTACCCCAAGAATACAAGAAAAGCTTCATATAAAAAAATTGATTATGCAATTCATCACATTAATGGATCAAAGGAGCTAAACCTTATATATTTTCTTAGTATATGCAGAAAAAAATGATAAAATTCAACAGCTATCTGTGACTACTAAAATAAGGAAAAGAAAAAAAACTCTAAGTCAACTGTGGATAGAAAAGAACTTTCTAAACTTGCTAGATGAAGCAAACATAGAAAGCAAATCATTCATATAATTACTAAAACGGTAAAAACAATCTAAGGACACCTGCTATTCCCATTCAGTTTTAATACTTAATGGCTGTCCTAGCAAGTGTAGTAAGATGGGAAGAAAAGAATAAGAAGATAAAAGAACTGGTAAAAACAGAAACAAAACTTATCATAAGTTACAGATTACTGCCTGTTTTTCTTAAAGGAAATTCAGAAGCATACACAGGTAATATTTTTCTATCAATGGTAGCATAAATAATTTTAGTGGATAAAACATCAAAACAAAAAATTCAGTCAAGAATATCATATGATAGTCAAGAATATCATAATAATGTTATATAGTGAGAGACGGTGACTATACACAGATCGTGAGCATTGAGTAATGTATAGAATTGTCAAATCAATATGTTGAATACTTGAAACTAATATAACAGTGTATGTTAATTACACTCCAATTAAAATTAAAATTAAAATTAAAAATAAATCGTACTTAGAAATAAATTCAACTAAATATAAAAATGTTTTTAGGGAAAAATTATAAAGTTTTGGAAGACATTTAAGATTTCTAAGTAGATGGATATTCCATATTCTTCAAGAGACTCAATATCATGAAGGTGTATACTCTCCCACAAAGAATTTATAGAGAATTCAATCCAAATCCCAACCGAATTTGTTACTATTGAAGTTACAAGTTGATTTTACAATTTATTTGGAAGAGCAAAAGGCCCCAAATAGCCACCACATTGGGGAAGACTCTTAAGCTAATGGATTTGAAGACTTATTAAAAAGTTATATAATTAAAATCCTGTAGTATAATTAGATAAAAAGACTCATGAAACTAAACAGAAAGTCTAGAAACAAATCCAGGCAAAATGGGCTATAGTGATTTATAACAAATTTAGAGCTTCCTATCAGTGGAGAAAGGATACACTATTCATGAAGTTCTGGGCATTTTAATTATCCCTATTGAAAACGTTATTAGATTCCCTACATCACTTATCACACACACGCGTGCGCACGAACACACACACACACGAAAAAAAAATAGCCACTGGTTGATTGAAAATCAGTGTGAAAGACAAAAGCATAAAAAAGCATAAAACTTTTAAAAGATAACATAAGAAAGTATTTTTATGACTTAAGGAATTATTTCATAAGCAAGACACAAAACATACAATCTACAAAGAAAAATATTGATAAATTGAACTACATTAAAATTGAAGGTGTCTGATGACTAAAAATTACCATAGAGTAAACATAAGTGCCAAGCTAGGAGAACACATTTGTAACACATAGTACTCAAAAGAACTTATATTGAGAATAATTCAAGAACTCCTATGAAATCAAGGAGAAAAAGTCAACCTGAGAAAAAAAGATTTAGACAGGCACTTTACAGAAGGGAAAAAATAGCAATAGATGATAGATAGACAATAGGTAGAAAGAGAGATAGATCGACCAAAAAGTGTCCATTAGTAATCAGAGAAATAAAACAGCCGTAATATGGTATTGTTTCATACCAATGGACAGAAAAGCAATTTTTGAGTTCAGACAACACAGTGATGGCAAAATGTAGAGCCACAACATCTCCCACATACTGCTGACAGGCACATAAATAAGGTACAATCACTTTGGGAAACAGTTTGACATTTCCTGGTAATTTAAACATGTCCCCACCCTATGATTCAGCAACTCCACTAGTTAGTATATACTTGAGAGAAATTCTTGCACATATATACAGGGTATGTGTGCAAACATGGTCACTGCAGCACTGCTCATAATCACAAAACCCGAAATGGTGTAATATCAATCAACAGAATGGAAAAATAATTTGTTCTATCATACAATTGAATATTAGACAGTAGTAAAAATAAATTAACTACAGTTACTTATATTAACAGAGAAATCTCAACGACATAACACTGAACAAAAAGAGCAAGTTAAAGAAAATAATATGCAATTTTTTCATTAGATAAATATAAACAAGTAAAACAAAATAATATATTATTCACAAAGATAGGAAACTACAAAGAATGGCAAGGGAAAGATGAATACAAAACTTTGATTCTGTTACCATTTAAAGGAAGGGAGAGGGTGCAGAAAAATGAAATCAAGGAGGATTATAACAAAAAGAATATCAAGGCAATATTTTACTTCTTGAACTGGGTAACAGATTATTATTCTTTACACTGGACATAAATTTTTATGTATTCATTTGTATGCATAATAAATTTAACAATAAAAAAAACTTTAACAAAAAATAAGAAGCCAAGAACAGAAAACACATTTTAATAAAAAGAAAAAAAGAAGAGATTCACAACCAGACATTGAAACCTTTCTAAAATTATAAGTTTTAAGAATAGGATAGGAATAGGTCAACCAAAGGATCAGTACAGATAACCTAGGAACAAAAAAGAGCCTAGAAACATGTATGTGGGAATTTGTTATATGATAGAGGGACATGGGAAATTTCCGAAAAAAGGGTTCATTAATCAGAGGTGGGAAAATACATACACAAAAAAGAATGTTAAATTTTTTTTCTTGGAATAAATTATATCCCGTCCTGTAGGACAGGAAAAGTGAGTGGTTAAGTGCCCCATCGCTGGAGTCAGGTGGCTGTATTCTGAACCCCCTTCAGGTACACTAGAATCCAGGGCCAGGACAGGTCACCTTGCCCCTCTACAGCTCACCTCACCCATCAGTAAAATGGGGATGATACAGTGACAGTACTCGATTCATAGTCTTGTTAAGATTAAGTAAAATAATCCATTCCAAGTGCCTCCTTTGGATGAAAGCTACTTTGGCTTGCTTCCAAAATTATTAACTTTGGGTTCCTGAAATTAAGAACTTAATTTGATGAGGGGAGGGAGACGGGTTTTAAAACCACTATTTGTTAATATTTCTGTCTCAATCAACAGCCTTTGAGTTTGAACAGCTTGAAAGTAGCATTTATGCCTATTCAACATCATACATTCAGTACCTAACACAGAACTTGTCGTGAGATAGATGCTTAATAAATATGCATTGTGTTACACTGATTTGAATTAAGAAGGGAAGGGAAAGTAGCATTGCTATAAAAGGGAAAGAGTCAATGTGGGTGCTGGAAAATGCCACAGCTTTTCAGTACTGTGTGGAGAAAACAAAGCAGTGTTTTAAAGGCCAAATTTAATGGATTCCCAAGGTTATGCTACTGTGAAATTATACTACTGTGAAACAGGAATTAGAATCAGTCAATCCAAAATGTAAAATACCATAGAAGATAAGGTAATAAAACATAGTATACTTTAAATGAATAGTCCAATTAGCCAAACACAAGGGAGAACTTAAATCAGAATGTAACTTTATATGAGCAGAACAAAGAGTAACTATTAATACTGAGAAGTAAAAAGGACCAAAAAAGGGGGGGAGAAGGGAGGTACAGTAATTATGTGGTAATATGCCATCTCACAGGAATTCTAATCACCAAAGAAACAGTCTAATGCATAACATAACTCCTTTGCAAGATATTTATATATAATCCATAATTAAAATAATTCATAAAAAAATATGAATTATTTTATATTCATATTAAATATAACCTGCTGAAAAACTATATGTTCATTTTCAAAGAATAATATCTTTACCAAATTAGCAGGTGTCATAACAGAATAAAGTTCAGAGCTGCTTAATTTTATAATATGTTGATAGTCACTGATTTAAAGTTTTAGCAAAATGGGCATAAGAGAAATATATCACTTAATCGGCATTATTATGAAAAATACTAAAGAAATTTTTTTGAAATGTACATCAGAAAGTATTTCAGGTGACATAAAAAGTTTCACAATTTTTCATCTAAAAATGTGATATAAATATACTATATATAAAAATTTGTAGTAAAATTTTCAAAATACTTTGTCTTCTTTTAGAAATATAGAGCCAAGAGGTTTAAGTGTCAGGTGAATTATGATGAGATACTTCTTTATCCTCCAAAAAAGGATATTTTCAATTTCATGACCAAGAAGAGAATCTAAAAAGCTCTGTCTCTTTTTGCTTTTTCATTATCATTCCAAAAATGATTGACCATATATCAAAACCGGATCTTCCAAGCTATTACATTTCACCATCTGGTTAACCTTATCAGTAAAGCACTAGAAAACAAACCTCTCACATTAGAATTTCATCCACTCTGCAGAGTTATCCTGATCATAAAGAGTTGCCCAAAACTGAGATAAATTATTATGGAGACCAGAAATGGGTTACATTAACTATACATGATTGAATTCAACTAGAAGAATGGCCCCTATAACAAACCCTAAGGTCTAATGCTGCTGGTAGTGCATGTGCAGAACAGAAATGCTGGTCAGTCAGCTCATGTTTACCCAACACAGCATAAGTACACTTACAATATATCCAGATACAAAGACATTAAGAGTTTTTGAGTTCTTAGCAATAATTATGCCTGATCCACAAAGGAATCTCAATGTTCTGTACCACCCACCTGCACTTCTCCAATGTTTCCGGACCAAATTCAGATTAGATACAAAAATTATCATGAACCTAGAATTATGTCAAAGCTAATGGCCCATAAGTAACAGCAACAGCTCATGAAAACTGTAGAATTTAGTTTAGATTTAGGACGAGAGCCCAACACACTATCCACACTGTAGTCCTAGGAAATGCATACTTCAGCCTGAAGAATTAATAAAATGGTCCCAGAAGATTTTACTGAAATTAAATGAAAGATAGCACCCAATATTCCTCTATCATTTTCATCTTTGCCTGTATGAAGGTCAGGAAATAAGTGGCTTTACAAGCAAAAGGTGGTACAAAGAAATTATTTGTGATCTGAAATATTCTGGGGAAAACACACAAAGAAGGTAAGGTGCAAATGTGATAATAAATATCCGTGTTGTTTACTTTGGAGAATGCAATTATCATGGCTGTGGTTATGATTTTTGGTAGTTCAAAAACTACCTTATGATTTCCCTGCACACAGTATGAAATTAAGTTTGGTATTTTGCCCACAAGAGTATCCCATATCACTCCGGACAGTTTTTTGTTTTTTCCTTTCATTCCCACAGAATGCCAAGAACTTCCAAAATGCATTACCATGCAAATGTCTTGGGTGACTTTACTACACATTTATGTTGCAAGGTAATCAATAAATTATTATTTCAATATTTATTGGAATCTCAGAATAAGAAAGAAGATAGATTACACAAATTCATCTTCTGTGATTAATGGGTGTTCCAGCAGAAGGCATACACGGATGGAGTAGGTCAGTATGCAGACTATATTACTGAATATTTCAACCCGGGTTGTAAATATAGTATCTGTTTCTCTTAGGGACTGTCACACTGAGTGCAGTATAAAAGGCAATAAATTTCAACAGATTAATTAACTCTTTGGTTACTGGGGCTGTGTGTCACCTATCCTGGCACCTAATAAAAATTCCTTTAATGCCAAGACATAAAGAAGGGCCTCTTTGGAAATGAGTTATTAACAGCATTTCGTGAATAGATGGAGAAATTGTAACCGAGCCATTTAAGTGTCATAAAGTGCAGCAAAGGCTGCTGGAGGCCTCTGAGGGACGCCAGGCAATACCATAACAATCAAATCTGAGATGGAAGAGGGATTGAGCTGTCCACTCAGAATTTTTATATTGTCAAAGAGCAGCGAGGAAATAATGTGATCAAGAAGTGAATTAACCTTGTGTGTGAAAGAAAGGGGATGATCTGATGGAAAAGGCAGTAAAGTAAAAATCACTCCATAATGCCTGCATTGCAGGCAAGTCATGAGGGGCTCCTAATGTCTGCAGGCTGTCAGAGAACAGATCCAGACCTCTAAGTACTATAAACCCATTACCTGCATTAGCCTGTAATTGGAATACATTTATTCATGCTTTTTGAGTTCTTCAGGGTCTATGTCGTATATACCCACAGAGCACTAATTCCTATAAATGTTCTATCTTTGCAGACTCCTGCAAACAAGTAGACAGTCCTGGGTGGGAATTAACATTCACTGAAGCAAGAGACGAAGAAAGTGCTGGGAACAGAGTACACGATTTGGATATCCACCTTCTATTTCAAACTATTGTTTCATTTGACACCTTGGCTGCCTCCCCTAAATATTCTTTGGATGCTTTCTGATGAATGTCTGGCTACCATGTTTTTCATATTTTTAGATTTAAGACAAGAGTTCCAACAAGCAGAAAATAATAAATATCAAGTACCAACCAGGTATTTTTTATTAACATTTGCATAACTATCTTTCAAAATGTAAATTTCACCTTCTCACTTGAGATTGACTCTCAATATATAACACTTTTTATGAAGTTCTACAGAAAAACCAAAAAGCATGTAGAAGTAATGATATAATTTAAATCGATCATTTTTTTCCTGAAGACAGCATCTTTATCCTAGGTTACTCAGTAGAACCAAACCCAGCAAATATCAGGAAGTAGATGCCTGGTACATAGAGCAGGCACTGCGCTAAACACCTTACATATATTAACTCAGGTCACCTTGAAGACCATCCTGTGAGGAGGGTTATTACTATATCCTTTTATAAATTAGGGAAGTGGAGCACAGAGAGGATAAGGAAATTCCTGAAGGTCACACAGCTGATTTGAACCCCAACAGTCTGTCTCTAGGTGTCTGGATTCTTAGTCACTTTGCAAAATTGCCTCACCAAACAAAAAACAGTTACTAGATCCAGCATACTATTTAAATTTTACTCTCCCCAAACAACGAGTATTCTATTTGTATCATAATAATTGATTAAACTTTAAATTACATCGGGGTGTGTGTGTGTGTGTGTGTGTATTTTTCTCAGGGATTTTACACCTTCGACCATTCTTCATTTCTTCTATATATCAATCATTCTCTTTTTCTATAAGGGAAAATTCCTATTAGCATATAGATGTGCTCTCGTCTTCTGACTTTATCCTCCGTCTCCTTAGAGCTTCTACATCCCCTTAGAGCTTACCTTCGCCCCTTCATGGCAAATCTTCTCTAAGGGGTTGTATTTGCATGCTGTCTCCACTGTCTCTACTTGCTCATATCCTCTGCATTCTCCAACCTCTTACAAATCTGCCTCCTTCCTCACCACTCCACGGAAACTGCAGTGCTAAATCCCAAGATCACCTTTATGTCTTGCTTTTCTTCTACCTTTTGGCAAACAGGAAACAATTAACCACTCCTTCCTTCTGCTTTTGTGTCTTCTAGGACACCACTGTCTGCCTTCTCTCCTGTCTCTTGCACTCCTGGGTTTTCCTTCCCTGGTTCCTCTTGTACCCAGCTCTGAGATATTGAGGTTCTTCAGATTCCCTCACACCACCCCCAAAAGAAAAAGAAGAAAGAAAGAAAGAAGGAAAGAAAGAAGGAAAGAAAGAAAGAAAGAAAGAAAGAGACAGAGAGAGAGAGAAAGAAACTACTTGCCATCTAGTTGCTTAAGCCGGAAATCTAAGTATCCTTCTAAAGCCCCTGCTTTCTCCATCTCCTTTGCCAGATGTTGGCTTAAGGGCAATATTTTATCCAGTTCTGGCCACCAAGTGTGAGAGAAAGATTTTCCATAGGACGCACAGGAGGAAATGAAAGACATCTCTCGTCCAGGTGATGGCTGACACCACAGCTACAGCTTTGTGGTTCCATGAGGAGACATCACTGACACGGCAAGGAGGACAGAGCAGAAAAGGTCAAGCACCTGGGTACTGGATTGTCTCAGAATTGACCGGCCCTGGAGCTGCCGTACCTCTGGACATCTTATGTAGTACAACACAGTCCTCATGGTTTAAGGTGGTTTTAGCTGGATCTTATGTTATTTGAAGCCAAAAACAATCTGACCGATATATTCCTTCCCTATCAGTTATCTGCATAACAAATCATCTCAAAATTTAAGGGTTCAAAACAGCAATAAGTGTGTATGTCCCACGGTTACTGTAGGTCATGAAGTCAGAAGTGGCTTAGCTGGGTGGTCCTGGCTTGGGCTTGAGGTTGTAGACAACATGATGTTGACTAGGGCTGTAGTCAATTAAAGGCTTCACAGGGGCAGGTGAATCTAATTCCAAAATGGTTCATTCAAATGCATCACATTCACAACTTAGTACTGGCCTCCATTCCTTCCCACAAGGGATTCTCCCCAAGTCGCTGAGACACAATATGGTAGCCAACTCCTCTCAGAACGATCAATCCAAGAGTGAGCAAACCAGTCAAGTAGAAACCATTCTTTTCTTTTCTTTCTTTCTTTTTAATGACCATGCCTCAGAAGTCACATGGTCACTTCTGCCACATCCTATTCATTAGAAGAGAATCCCTATGTTTAGCCTGGATTTAAGGGAGGAAATTAGTCTACATCTTAGGAAAGGAAAAGACATGCAGACATATTTTAAAAGCACCACATGAATCTTTTCTCGCTGCATTCTATTCCAGTGATTTTCTTTCAATTCCTAGAATTTGCTAGATTCCTTTCTACCTCAGAACTCTTACACATATGAACATGATTGCTCCTCCATTGAGTTTCTTCTCTTTAAGCCCTTTAGGCTGCCCATCCCTTTCTCACATGGCTTCCCCATCACATTATATTCAGCCTTAGCCTGAAGTATCTTTCCTTCATAATACTTTCCACAATTTATAATTATTTTATTTTATTTTATTTCATTTACTTTTTTCTTTTGGATGGTCTGTATTCACTCATTGGAAAGTATGTTTCATTGATGGAAGGGATACCTTTGTCTGGTTTACCATTATACACCTCAGTATCTAACACAGTATCTGGCAGGTGGTAGGTACTCAAAAATGGTGTGAGTGAATGAATGAATAAATGAATGAGAAAAACTTGAGTATGCATCCAGAAAATATTTTTGAAGAGCGGCATTAGTACAACCATTCCGACAAAGATGTCCAAGGTGACAAGGAACTTAGGAAGTTTAATAGAGAGAGAGATATTAGAGCTACATTTTGAATATTCAGAGGGCTATCAATGGGGAAAAATTAGATTTATTCTTTATGATTCTTAGAGTATAATTAGAATGAATGGGCAGAAATTATGGGAAAGCAGAGTTTAATTCAACAAAAGGAAGACCTTTCCAATAATTAGAGTTTTCTAAAAAAGTGAAACCCATGTACTTATAAGAAAATAATCTTTTTATCACTCCAAATATTCAAACATATGCTCTAAGACCACTTGTCTTCAATGACAGAGAAGAAATTCAGATATCAGAGACCAATTGGACCAGGTGACTCTAAGCTCCCATGGTACATTCTAAAACTCTGTAATATAAGTCTTAATAAAATATACATTAAAAACTGTCTTGTGGGGCACCTGGGTGGCTCAGTTGGTTGAGGGTCCAACTCTTGATTTCAGCTCAGGTCATGATCCCAGGGTCATGGGGTCAAGTCCCGTGGCAGGCTCTGTGCTGAGTGTGGAGTCGGCTTGAGATTCTCTCTCTCTCTTTCTCTCTCTCTCCTTCTGCCCTTCTCCCCCACTCTCTCTCTCTCTCTCTCTCTCTCTCTCTCTAAAATAAAAAAATACACTATCTAGCAAATATTTTTTTGTGAAAAGGAATAATAAGATAAAAAAATCATAAGAAAAGCTTTCTAGCTATACTCTCATACTTTTGGAGGTCTTGATTATGGAAAATGAAATTTTAATGTTTTGTTTTATGATAAGCAAAAGCGTGTGTATTTTCTTTCTTTCTTTCAAGTTTTTACTTAAATTCTAGTTAGTTAACATACACTGTAATGTTAGTTTCATGTGTAAAATATACAGATTTAACACTTACATACAACTTCCAGTGCTCATCACAACAAGAATACTCTTAATCCCCATAATCTATTAAACACACTCGCTACCCACCTCCCCTCTGGTAACCATCAGTTTGTTCTCTAGAGTTCAGAGTC
The DNA here is from genome assembly GCA_028646485.1 of Cryptoprocta ferox. NCBI lineage: Eukaryota > Metazoa > Chordata > Mammalia > Carnivora > Eupleridae > Cryptoprocta > Cryptoprocta ferox. The sequence goes on along the minus strand of CM053577.1, from coordinate 123,623,508 downwards.
TGTTTCTTGATTATCTTCTCTCTTTTCCCCACTATGACTGTTTGTTTTGTTTCTTAACTCCACATATGAGTGACTTATTCCACCGAGCAGAATACTCTCTAGCTCCAACCACATCATTGCAAATGGCAAGATTTTATTCTTTTTTATGGCTAATAATATTCTATTGTATTTATATATACCACCTCTTCTTTATCCATTCATCAATTGATGGACACTTGGGCTCGTTCCATAATTTGGCTATTGTAGATAATGCTGCTATAAAAATCAGGGCGCATGTATCCCTTTGAATTAGTATTTTTGCATCCTTTGGGTAAATATCTACTAGTTATATTGGTGGATCAAAGGGTAGTTATATTTTTAACTTTTTGATGAACCTCCATACTGCTTTCCATAGTAGCTGTACCAGTTTGCATTCCCACCAACAGTGCAAGAGTGTTCCCCTTTCGCCACATCTTTGCCAACACCTGTTGTCTCTTGTGTTGTTGATTTTAGCCATTCTAACAGTGTGAGGTGGTATCTCATTGTATTTTTGATTTGTATTTCTCTGATGATGTGACGTTGAGCATCTTTTCATGTGCCTGTTAGCCATCTGTCTTCTTTGAGAAAATGTCTATTCATGTCTTCTGCCCATTTTTTAATGGATTGTCTGTTTTTTGGGTGTTGAGTTTCATAAGCTCATAATATTTTGGATACTAACCCTTTATCAGATATGTCATTTGCAAATATCTTCTCCCTTTCCATAAGTTGTGTTTTAGTTTTGTTGATTGTTTCTTCCCTGTGCAGAAGCTTTATATTTTGATGAAGTCCCAATAGTTTATTTTTCATTTTGTTTCCCTTGCCTCAGGAGACATATCTATAAAGAAGTTGCTATGGCCAATGTCAAAGAGATTACTGCATATGTTCTTCTCTTGGATTTTTATTGTTTCCTCTCTCACATTTAGGTCTTTAATCCATTTTGAGTTTATTTTATGTATGGTATAAGAAAGGGTCCAGTTTCATTCTTTTGAATGTTGCTGTCCAGTTTTCCCAACATCATTTGTTGAAGAAACTATCTTTATGCCATTGGATATTCTTTCCTGCTGCTTTGTTGAAGATTAATTGACCATATAGTTGTGGGTTCATTTCTGGGTTTTCTATTCTGTTCCCTTGATCTATGTGTCTGTTTTTGTGCCAGTACCATTTGTAATATAACTTGAAATCCAGAATTGTGATGCTTCCAGCTTCACTTTTCCTTTTAAACATTGCTTTGGCTGTTCAGGATCTTTTGTGTTTCCATACAAATTTCAGGATTGTTTGTTCTAGCTTTGTGAAAAATGCTGGTGGTATTTTCATAAGGATTGCATTAAGTGTGTAGATTGCTTTGGGTAGTACAAACATTTTAAAAATATTTGTTGTTCCAATCTGTAGGCATAGAATGTGTTTCCATGTCTTTGTGTCCTCTTCAATTCTTTTCATCAGTGTTTTATAGTTTTCAGAGTACAGGTGTTTCACCTCTTTGGCTAGGTTTATTCCTAAGTATCTTATTGTTTTTGGTGCAATTGTAAATGGGATTGACTCCTTGATTTCTATTTCTGCTGCTTCATTATTGGTATATAGAGATGCAACAGATTTCTATACATTGATTTTATATCTTGCCAGCAGAAAGAAGGAAATGATAAAGATTAGAGCAGAAATAAATGACAGAGAATCTAAAAAAAATAGAGCAGATCAATGGAAACCAGAAACTGGTTCTTTGAACAAATTAATAAAATTTATAAACCCCTAGTCAGACTTATCAAAAAGAAAAGAGAATGTATCCAAATAAATAAAAACACAAACGAGAGAGGAGAAATAATAACCAACACCACAGAAACACAAACAATTATAAGAGAATGCTATGAAAAACTATATGCCAACAAATTGGACAACCTAGAAGAAATGGATAAATTCCTAGAAACATATAAACTATCAAAACTGAAACAGGAAGACATAGAAAACTTGAGCAGTCCAATAACCAGCAAAGAAATGTAATCAGTAATCAAAAATCTCCCAAAAGACAAAAGTCTAGGGCCTGATGGTTTCACAGGTGAATTCTACCAAACAGGTAGAGGAGAATTAATACCTATTCTTCTCAAACTATTCCAAATAAAAAAAACAGAAAAGGGAGAAAAACTTCCAAATTCATTCTATGAAGCCAGCATTACCCTGATACCAAAACCAGGTAAAGACTCCACTGAAGAAGAGAACTATAGGCCAATATCCCTGCTGAACATAGATGAAAACTTCTCAATAAAATATTACCAAACTGAAACCAAAAGTACATTAAAAGCATCATTCACTACAATCAAGTGGGATTTATTTATGAGTGCAAGGGTAGTTTAATATTCACATAATAATCAATGGGATACATCACATTAATAAGAGAAAGGATAAGAACCATATAAACTTTTCCATAGATGCAGAAAAAAATATCTAACAAAGCACAAAATCCATTCTTGATAAAAGCACTCAACAAACTATGGTTAGAGGGAACATACATCAAATATAAAGGCCATCTATGAAAGACCAACTCTAATATCCTCAATGGGGAAAAACTGAAAACTTTTCCTCTATGGTCAGGAGCAAGACAGGGATGTCCATTCTCACCACTGTTATTTAACATAGTACTGGAAGTCCTAGCCACAGCAATCAGACAATAAAAACAAAATAATAAAAGGCATCCAAATTGGCAAGGAAGAAGTAAAATTTTCACTATTTGCAGGCAACATGATATTCTAGATATAAATTCTGAAAGACTCCACAAAAAAATGTTTAGAACTAATACACAAATTCAGTAAAGTCACAAGATACAAAATCAATGTACAGAAATCTGTTGCATTTCTATACACCAATAATGAAGCAGCAAAAAAGAGAAATCAAGGAATCAAACCCATTTACAATTGCATCAATAAGTATAAGATACTGAGGAATAAACCTAACTAAAGAGGTGAAAGACTTGTACTCTGAAAATTATAAAACACTGGTGAAAGAAACTGAAGATGACGCAAGTCATGGAAACACATTCCATGCTCATGGACTGGAAGACAAATATTATTTAAAGATGTGTATATTACCCAAGACGATCTATACATTTAATGCAATACCTATCAAAATGCATGTTTATTTGAAAAATCTACATATGGTCACATATTGATTTGATATTGATCTCAGAGCTAGAGACTTTATGTTTTTAATGGTTATTTATTTCTGAGAGAGAGAGAGAGAGAGAGAGAGAGAGAGAGAGAGAGAAAGGGAAGGGCAGAGAGAGGAGGGACAGAAGATTGGAAGCAGGGTCCACATTGACAGCAGCCAGCCCAGTGTGTCAGTCAAACTAACAAACCATGAGATCATGACCTGAGCCAAAGTCAGATGCTCAACTGACTTGGGCCATCCAGACACCCCAGAGCTAGAGATCTTAACTAAATGGTTCACTGTATTTTCTAATGTCCTTTGTTTATGGAAGTAATAAACACACTAGCTATAGTTTTTATTTCACTAATTAATCTTTTAAACATTGTATAAAGAAAAAATATTCTTTATTTTAGGCTTTCAGTGGGTGAATGGATAAATAAAATGTGGTAGATCCATACACTATAATATTATTCAGCAATAAAAAGAGATGAGCTATCAAGCCATGAAAAGACATGGAGGAACAGTAAATATGTAACTAAGTGAAAGAAGCCAACCTGAAAAGGCCACATACTAGTATGATTCTAACTATATGACCTTCCGGAGACAGCCAAAGTTTTGTGAGGGAGGGAAGGAAGGATGATTGGGTGGAGCACAGGGAATTTTTAGGGCAATGACACTATTCTGTATGATACTATAATGGTGGATACATGACATGTTATTATACATGTGTCCAAGTTCATGGACACTAAGAGCAAACCTTAATGCAAACTATGGACATTACTTAATGATAATGTTTCAATATTAACTCATCAGCTGTAATAATTTACCACTCTATACGAGAGGTTAATAATAAAGGAAACTGTGAGAGAGGTAAATGGGAACTCATTGTACATATGCAAAAAGTACAAAGTATATAATGTATAGCATACATATTTTATATATGTATATACTCTATATACTATACTATATATAGAATACATATTATATATATTCTATAGTGAATAATAAAAGATTGTAATAATTTAGTGTAAATTATATGGTATTAAGTATTATGGTATCTAAAGACAGAGAAGGGAACAGAGATAATGAGGTATAAAAAAGCAGACCCCAAATGTGAAAGATTGTAGAACTTGGAGGAAAATTGATGAAAAGGACATAATGTCAGCCAGTGAAGAAAAACAAATGAAGGTTCAGAAGGGGAGGGGCACCTGGGTGGCTCAGTCAGTTGAGCGTCTAACTTCGGTTCAGGTCATGATCTCACAGTTGGTGGGTTCAACCCTACATCAGGCTCTGTGCTGACAGCTCAGAGCATGGAGCCTTCTTCGGATTCTGTGTCTCCTTCTCTCTCTGCTCCTCCCCATTTGCACTCTGTGTCTCTCTGTCTCTCAAAAATGAATAATCATTTTTTTAAAAATTGGGGGGGGGCACCTGGGTGGCTCAGTTGGTTAAGCATCTGACTCTTGGTTTCTGCTCAGGTCATGATCTCACGATTTGTGAGATGGAGCCCCATATCGGGCTCTGTGCTGACAGCTTAGAGCCTTCTTGGGATTCTTTCTCTCTCCCTCCCTCTCTCTCTCTCTCTCTGCCCCTCCCCTCTTGCGCACTCTCTCTCTCTCTCTCTCTCAAAATAAATTTTAAAAATTTTTTAAAAATTTTCAATAAAATTAAAAAATTTTTAAAAAGGAGAAACACTATTAGGGGTGCACTCCTACTAATAATAAACATTGTAAACATTCATAGAGGATGGTGAAGAAATTGGCTTTGACTGAGCTTGTGATTTCTTGATGTATTCAACAAATATTTATTTGAGCAACACTGTGATAGGATGCTACAGAATATCCAGATGTATTAGACATCAACTCTGCTTTCAAGAAACCTGCTGCAAACTGAGAATTACAGGATTTTATAACCTAAAACTAGATCAAGAAACTAGTCCGTCCTGTTTTCCTACTTGCGGTAGAGGCACTAAGATTGACATATACAGCCAAGTGCTTTTAATGGGGAAATTTATGTCCACATGGACTGTTCCTTTCAGCACAGAAGTGGTGCTGTTTGGGTCTGAAATGTTTCTTACATTTTTCTATCATTTTTAACAGAAAGGAAATCCCTGTCATTTCTATTATACTTATTTGTTGGTATGTAAGAGATCTGTAACCTTCTTCTGTATATACTTCTGTGTAAGACCTCTGCCCACAATCGTGAGCTGCTGTTGGCATTGCTGATCTGTTGCTATGGCCTCTTCTAGAGGAAAACGCATGTCAGGGCTGGAAACTCCCATGTCCAGTACAAGTGATCCCTTGTATAAAATCACCCCCAGAGAAAGGCCATTCCAGTCTCTGCTATGCATGGCATTAGACAACCCATTTCATTTTGGAAAGCAACTATGCTTCAAGTGAGGAGAGTGAGAAATGATGCAGTCTGTATCTTGGTTCTAGGACTGCCTTCCAGAGCCACAGGAGCCTAATTTCTTTTTATATAACAGACTTTTAACTATCTGAGCAACACTGAGTTGCCAATAATTGAGTACCCATTTATTTCAGTGATTCTGCTTTATGTCACAGTTTCTACACCTCTGTCCACACCACAGTCCCTCTCTTCTGCATCAAAATTTTTGTTTGAAGCCCAAAGTTTAAACTTCTAAAATGCCCTCAGACATGTGCCCCCTCCTACCTTCTCCCTGCAGTCAGTTTGAAAAGAACAGTTGGTGAGGTGCCTGGGTGGCTCAGTCGAGTAAGCCTCCGAATTCAGCCCAGTTCATAATTTCACTGTTGGTGGGTTTGAGCCCCGTGTTGGGCTCTGTGCTGACAGCTCAGAGCCTGGAGCCTGCTTCAAATTCTGTGTCTCCCTGTTTCTCTGACCCTCCCCCACTCACACTCTGTCCGTCTCTCTCTCTCAAAAATAAGTAAACATTTAAAAATTAGTGATAATTAAAAAATAAATAAAAGAACAATTCTTCATAAGGAACATGTCATGATTAAGTGCATGATGACTGGATAGACCTAAAATTATACATAATGTAAATTTTCATGAATAAAACATAAATGTATATTTATATTTATATCTGTAATAACAACAGATATAAAAAATAAATATACATGATTAGACCAAAAAATAAGTTATATGTTTTATATAGCCTATGCCCCAGTTCTGGTGGCACCTAGAGAACCTCTAAGATACCATAGATGAAAAAAGCCAGGTGCAGAAAATTATATATTATACTACCATCTTAAGTTTCATAAAGGAAAAACTATATATGTGTATATACTTCCTCTGTATAATATAGTTGGAAACATATTAAGATATTGGTAGCATTAGTTGCCGTAGGAGCGGGAACTAAGTAAACAAGACCCATGGCCTATGATCAACTTTTCACTACATATGCTTTTGCAACTTTTGAATTGTTAACTATACAGATATATTACATGGCCATAAAAAAATTAAAACTTAAAGGAGACAATAAAATAAAAATACATAAATATTTAAATAAAAAATCTCAAAGTGGGGCCCGGGTGGTTCAGTCGGTTAAGTGTCCAACTTCCGCTCAGGTCATGATCTCAAGGTTCGTGAGTTCTAGCCCTGCGTCAGGCTCTGTGCTGACAGCTCCGAGCCTGGAGCCTGCTTCGGATTCTGTGTCCCCCTCTGTCTCTGCCCCTCCCCCGCTCACACTCTGTGTCTCCTTCTCTTTCAAAAATAAGTAAACGTTAAAAAAAATTTAAGAATCCCATGAATGTCAGAATAAAACATGTCTGGGGCATTTTCTCTGACAAGTAGTCCAAAGTCTCACTTAGTAATTAACCACAAGGGAAAATGAAATAATTCCAGAGTTGAATTCAATCCCCAAATTGCTGACTCTTTTCCAAGATTCCCTACATATCCATGGAAATGTAGGAGTAAAGTAAACCTCTTGCTTGAATCTCAAAATCACATTTCTATATTAAATATCATTACCTTTACATTTTCATGTCTTTATGTATTTCAACCATCCAGAATTACATTGTGCAGATATTCCTGGTAGGAGGTTTCAAGAAAATTTAAAACTGTGGCATTGCTGCCCATTTTAGCGATGTCAGTAACTAATGTGTTCAATAATCTAATGAGATTAACAATCAGAAATGCATGTCTAAAGGCATGGTAAAATAGCCTTCAGATCCTACTGTCTCATAATCAGCCATAAAATAATTTCTTCCATTGTTGAGGTCCAGAATGTGACTGAATGACTATAAAATGTTCCAATTACTTTTAATAAGTCATAAACCAATGAATAATGCACTTCAGATGTCCATGCCAAACCCATCCAACCCAGGAATTTGTAATCTGAAATAATTTAATAATAGGTTTGGGAAGCATTCACTCAACTACATGTATTACAGACCAATTGTGTAAAGAACTGGGCCAGGTACATATCAAGTTATAAACGGAAGCATTAGGAGTCATTAAACACACTCCATCCCAACTTCATATACAAACCTGTTCATTGAGCACACATTCACTGAATACCACTATAAAGCAAGCACTGTAATAGGCAGGGAGGAAAAAAACACGTTAAATAATACATGTTATGGTCACTGCCTTCCAAAAGCTCACAGCTCAGTAAGGAACAGAGGTGGAAGGAGGGGAGGGGGACAGAGAGAGAGAGAGAGAGAGAGAGAGAGAGAGAGAAGCACAAAAACTGCAACACACTGTTATTTCTGCTCTACTAAAAACCAACAGATGTGATTTATTAGAATTGCAGTGGCCCAAGACAGGGAAATGTTCATCTACTGGGCAAAGATGGGAAGGGTGAGGGATTGTTAGAGGATCTACTTCTCACTGTTACAGAGCATGCCAATGCCAGAGTCTTCAATCAAATTCAAATCTCTGGAAGGGAGCCTGGTGGCTTAGTTGGTTATGCAACTGACTCCATTTCGGCTCAGGTCTTGATCTCATGGTGTGTTGAGTTCAAGTCCCATGTCAGTCTCTGCCTGACAATGCAGAGCCTGCTTGGGATCCTCTCTCTCTCTCTCTCTCTCTCTCTCTCTCTCTCTTTCTCTGCCTCTCTCTCTCTCTCTCTCTGTCTCAAAATAAATAAGTAAAACTTAAAAAATATTCAAATACCTGGATTTCCAATGGTATTCATTTCCCACACTGTTCCTAACAACTTGATCAAAGATCATCAATACTTACACTATAGCACACACAGGCGCAGAAGAGAGATTTAACGCAGGACATGTGTTCAAGCTGTCTTGCTAACAATTACCTAGCAAGTAATTGTTTAAAGTATTAAAAAGATCTTTTAAACAACTCAAACCTTGTACCAAAAGCATTTAACACACATGTGCATTGTGTGATATATATTATGCATGCACATGTAGTTTCACATGGAAGTTAACAGATATGCATAGCTAGCATTAAGTGTGATTTCAGACCACAAGTCCAATACAGCTTATTTATAATCACTTTGGTGCTGAAAGCTTATTAACTAACCAGCTGTCAGACAGTGTTGCTACAAAACTCTTATCCCGGGAGGATGTGTAGATTAGAAGCAAGGACGAATCTTTTCATTATTGCTGTGTCTTTTATTTAATGGAATGTGTTTCAGAGGGATTATCTGGTTTAATGCAGCTAATTCAGTATAAAACTGAGTTGGCTACTTGGAATGTCCAAACAGCTTATTCTCATGAAATGTGTGCAAAGCAGTGAAAACCTCTATTACGTTTGATGAGAAGTGAAGTATTGAAGCATGCCACATGTCAATTCCCAACAGGTAGCAAAAGACCAACTTTGGTCCTGGTCTTGGTCTTGGTCTTGGTCTTGGTCAATGTAATAGATAACTTTTACACTTTCAGATAACTGAAAATACTATGGCAACCCACTGGCTTTAAAGGAATAATGACACTGTATTCATGTGTTGAGCCGATAGTAATAATAATGGAAAAGGATCAATGAATACTGCCACCCTTTGTAATGAGGAGATGCAGTTTGTGCAGAGCTATTGGTATTCTCAAAGCTCCTATCAAGAAAGGCCTTTAAAGACAAATACCATATAATTTCAGTTCTATGTAAAATTTGAGAAACAAAACAGATGAACATAGGAGAAGGAAAAAAAGAGACAGTGAGAGAGGCAAACTATAAGAGACTCTTAACTACAGAGAACAAACTGAGGGTTGATGGGGTGAAGTAGGGGGATGGGCTAGACAGGTGATGGGCATTAAGAAGGGCACTTGTTGGGATGAGCATTGGGTGTTGTATATAAGTGACAAATCACTAATTTCTACTCCCAAAACCAATGTTGCCACGTATCTTAATTAACAAGGATTTAAATAAAACCTTGGGGTAAAAAAGAATGGCTTTTAAGAATATTTAAGTATTATTTGTAAGTGATGTGCACTACATCTTCCAAGAATCGGGTATTTGTCATAGAGGTTCTATTCAGCAATGTGCCCTTGGAGATAGGGCTTTGTATAATGCTTAAGTACATCATGGCACTAACAAGGCTCATTCCTCAGTTCCTCAGCCTTTCATGCTGTCACACGTGTGGATGAAACTTGTTGTGTCATCTAATGAGACTGGTTTTATTCCATCATTTTTAGGAAACTTAAGACAAACATCAGGGGAACAACAGTAAGGAAAAACATCATCTTCTACATCACAGCGTGCTAGAGTACAATAAGCCAAAATGCTACCATTTTTCTCCAAGCTGTGTTGGTCCCCAGCCTTTTTTATTTGGTGGATCCAATAGACTATGGTCACAAGAAGCTCTCTAAGTAAATTTCTCTTTTCATAGTAGTTCAATTGCAGTTAATACTACAAGTCTAAATGAATAAAAGCTGGCCATTTTATTTCTAAAAGAGTTTATATTGCTAAGACCTAAATCACATTAAAATAATCATACACTGGGTAAGCAGAAAAACAGAAATATATACACAGAATATATATGAAATGAAAATTTAGTTTGTGAAAAATTATTGTCATGAAATCAAACTCAAGGCAGCTGAATCACATATGACTTATTTGTGATGAAAATTGATTCAGGGGCTCCTGAGTATCTCAGTCGGTTAAGCATCTGACTTTGGCTCCAGTCATGATCTTGAGGTTCATGAGTTTGAGCCCTGCATCGGGCTCTGTGCTGCCAGCTCAGAACCTGGAGCCTGCTTCGGTTTCTGTGTCTCCCCCTCCCCTGCTCATGCTCTCTCTGTCTCTCAAAAATAAATAAACATTAAAAAAATTTTTAAAGAAAATTGATTCAAAGAACTTCAGAGGAGGGGAGGGGATTTGCTAAAAAGGTTATCAAAAAAAAAGATCTCAAATAGTTGTTTAAATTCAATAGTTACGTTAGCAATTTATGGACTTAATTATACTTTCAAAATGAACAATAACCCAGTAACAATTCTCATAGAAGGATACTAGATTTTTATGATATGGGGTAATCAGATTGGCAACTATAAGTAATTGACTTGATTCAAAGAAGAAACAATACATGGTAACAAATTTGTTATAAGAAAAGACAAACTCTCATTTCTAAGACTAATTCAAATAACTGTGAAAAGCAATCATCACATTAAACCTCATCATGGCATTTCATTCTTACTCTGTTTAAGAATAACAAGAATTTGGGGCACCTGGGTGGCTCAGTCGGTTAAGCATATGACTTCAGGTCAGGTCATGATCCTGCAGTTTGTGAGTTCAAGCCCTGCATCGGACTCTGTGCTGACAGCTCAGAGCCTGGAGCCTGCTTTGGATTCTGTGTCTCCCCCTCTCTCTGCCCCTCCCCCACTCACACTCTGTCTCACTCAAAAATAAATAAACATTAAAAATTTAAAAATAATAATACCAAGAATTCATATGAATATTTTAATATCTTAATTAATAACTAAATTAATATCTTAAGCAGATACCTATGTAGACCACGATGTTTTCAATAAAAAAGGAAAATAAAGGACTCAGTCATTATTAACACAAGTGACATAAAAACGGGGGCTAATATTTTTCTAAAGTTATAAATTTATCATTATATTTTTGGACTGCTTTTCTGGTCATTGATTATGAAATTTCATTTAAGCTTTTAAGCTACAAGAAGTAATTATTTCTTTAAATTTTATGTACAATATCTTAAAATACTAAGGAAAATAGTCATGTCACATACCTCTCCAGACTTCATTTAATTATATTTATTTAACTATAGAAACTTCTCCAGAGTACAGAGAAAATAAAAGTAAATAAAAACGTATCTCTCTGTCATGAATTGGTCCAATTAATATTAGTTATAAGCAGAAACAGTATAGAATAGAAAAAGTTCTCCCTTGCTCTCGTATTTATAGTTTTTATGTAAATTATACATGGGTATTATTTAATATATTATAATATTAAATGTATCTGTATATTATACTATTAGTTTCTTGGCAAACCTTCAGAATGCATTTTGGATGCTCATTTAAGATTTTTACTTATTTCTGGTATTAAATGTAGCAAATTGCCTCTAACCATGATTACAATTAGCCAAATATTAGCATGACTTCCACAAATCAGGCTAGTATATAAAATATTTCAACTAAATTATTACAGAAGTCAGTAAAAAAGAAACTAAACTAACAAACTATGATAGATTTTATAGACAAATCAAAGCTTAGATACAAATTATAAACTTTTACTTATTCAATTGTATCAGTGAATCAAAACATACCATTTCCATAAAGCATCTTGGGAGAAATTTGTTGATAAATATTTCCTTTTAATAGTTCTCCCCTTGAAATAGGTACAAGACTAATTTGTCCGGCACTAGATTTTATTAAGTAGTGACTGTTTTAGCCCTGCTGAAATACTGTCTCCTAAAATAGCAACATAGGAGGCCCAGGAGTTGTACAATGTGGTACCTCCGCTCAAGGCATATCCAAAATTCAAAGTTCTTTATATCTCATGAGGACCATTTCTACTGAACTCATTTGAAAATAGAAAGCAATCACTTTCAGCCAGGAATTTAAGTTTAACTTGTTTGAAAAAAATGTACCTTCATGTTGTTGAATGGTCATGATCTGTGTCCAAAATATATAGAAGCAATAAAAACAAAACTCCACAAGAATAATGTCTGTCTTCGGTGTGTGGAATTACAAATTAGATACTTCATTTGTAACTAATTCCTTCCAATGAGATATCTATGTGTTTCTCACAGCCCCTTCTTAGCCAGATCACCCTGATTATCCTCTCTTCTCTTTTCTTCCTCCCTTCAGCTTGGATCTGTGCTCCTGAATTTTCTCTAGCACTTTAAACTCCATTTCTCTCCAAATATACCATCATAATTAACTAAAATGCTCTAAAACTGCTCTAATACAGTAGCCAATAGTCCTGTGGTACCTGAAATGTGGCGAGTCTGAACTGACATGTGCTGGAAGTGTAAAACTTACATTCAATTTTCAAGACATTATGTAAAAAATATAATAATAAAACACCTCATTGATAATTTTTTATATTATTAAAATAAAAGCACAGGCCCAAGATGGAGTCACTTATGCTAGGCCAAGTCACCAAAGTGGAGCTTTAATACCTAAGCTAATTGCAGTTTCATCTTCCCCCAGAAATGGACTCTTAACTGGTCAGTCAGGAATTTTCTGGTTAGCACCAATGACGTAATCTGCCACATGGGCCCAATCTATCCCTCAAAGGTAGATGAAGCAGTCCACCTAATCAGACCCCCTGCTCTTCCCCCTAAGGGAAGGTGACCTTGTCTGAACTCCTCCTTTCTTTTCTTTTGCTAATAACTTCTTGCCCCACCCTCCTTCCTATAAAAACCTTCCATTCTGTACAACTCCTCCAGGAGCTCCCTTCTAGGTGCTGCATGGGATGCTGTGTGATTCATGAATGGCTTAATATAGCCAATTAGATCTTCAAATTTGAAACTTCAAATTCAAATTTGAATTTCTACTAAGTTGAATTTTTTTTCAACAACATTGATTACATGTTGAAATGATACTCTTTTGCCTATATTGGGTTCAATGAAACATTATTAAAATTAATTTCACTTTTTCCATTTTACCTTTTTAGTGTAACTAGCAGGAATTTTAAAATCGCATATATAGTGCTCCCTAGTGGCTCAGTCCGTTAAGTGTCCGACTTTGACTCAGGTCATGATCTCATGGTTTGCGGGCTCAAGGCCCACATCGGGCTCTATGCTGGCAGCTCAGAGCCTGGGAGCCTGCTTTGGATTCTGTTTCTCACTCTCTCTCTCTGCACCTCCCACAGTCACACTTTATCTGTCTCTCTCTCTCAAAAATAAATAAATATTAAAAAAATAATAAACAAACAAACAAATAAAATTGCATGCATAGTGTACATTGTATTTCTAGTGGTGCTGCTCTGAGAAGTAAAAGAAACTGAATATTAAAAAGACTAACCCTCTAGGGGCACCAGAGTAGCCCAGTTGGTTGAGCCTTCTCTGACTCTAAATGTCAGCTCAGGTCTTGATCTCAGGGTAGTGAGTTTAAGCCCCATGTTGGTCCCACACACTAGGTATGAAGCTTACTTTAAAAAAAAAACCCAAAAAACAAAAACCACAGACCAACCCTCCACAGAAAGCATTTTAGGAATAATCTTGTAAGAGGCTTATCAAATTATTATAAAAAAAAATTTGTCCAAAAAGGGATTCTCAAACTAGGGGCTAAACAAGTAAACTATTTCTCCATCTCATTACACATGTGAATTCTTCATGTGAAATTTTGCACCACACAAACTATTAATGCTGAGAAGGAAGGGGTATAGGGACTAGTGTCCACAAGTGGCCCAGCTCTGTGAACCTCTGTGCATTTGGGAGAGAGCAGAGCAAATCTGTAGTCCTGGAAGTGAACCATCCTCCAGGGGAATTGTGTGTATAACCAGAGCCTTATTAGCATAGCCTACAGTTCCCGTCACATCCTATTGCTAATTCTCTTATCATTAACACTAATCACATTGTAATTACTTGTGCAGGTTACTATCTCCTCCACAAGACTATGAGCTTTGTGAGGGCAAGAATCCACACCTGTCTTACTCATGGACATGTCCACAATCCCCAGCAGCATGTATAGTAAGAATTCAATCACTATTTACTAAATAAATGTTTAATAAAAATTAAATCAACTGGTTTTTCTGTTCAGTGCACTGGGAACCACACATCTACCAATGAACGGCTTAGCTTGAAAATGCTATTAAAGTTTTTCTTTATGGCAGAGATAGAAAAGAGGCAACTGATAATAATAATACATAAGTGATGATATAGAGCAGGCAGCTAGCTAGATATGGGCGGAGAACTGGATTCTCTGACCATGAAAAAGACAGAAATCACCAAGTATCTTCTCACTGCACTAGGGGACACCTGGGGGAGCTCACATGCGCCCTTCCCTATAACCGCTGCCCTAAATTAACCAGGAATTTCATTGTAACACATTGACAATGCAGTTTTGACTGTCTCTCAGGAAATGACCGCCATGACAATTACAACAGACGACCATGAAGGGCCAAACTCTCCCCTCCCAACTAGTAGGAGAATCCCTTAGATGACTGGAGGCAACCTCAGTCAGAGACAGCCCTAGCTTGTGCCCACAACCCATACAAGTATTAAAAAAACGAGACAACACTGACCCTGACCCTCAGCTTCCACCTCTGGGCCTGCCCCATCCCCCACCTTGAGAGTGCACTTTCGCTCTGGCCACTATTAAAAGATTGCTTGCTTGTGAGTTTGACTCTGAATTCTTTCTTGGCCAAACTCAGGAACCAACGCTGGAGAACAAAACTCACTGGTAACAATGATATTAATAATTAATAATTAATGTAATGTTTAATATATCAATATAAATAATTAATATAATAATAAAAGTGTTTTAATAAAAATGATGATGGGGCGCCTAGGTGGCTCAGTCAGTTCCAACTCTTGATTTTGGCTCAGGTCATGATCTCAGGGTCGTGGGATCGAGCATCAGGCTCCATGGAGCCTGTTTGGGATTCTTTCTCTCTCTCCCACTGCACTACTCTCCCGTTCACTCACTCTGTCTCTCTAAATAAAAAATTAGGTTGGCGGGCAAGATGGCGGAGAAGCAGGGAGCTCTGTAATCCGCGCACGCCCATATGGATTGAACTGAGAAGGACTGAAGGGATAAAACTCGGATTCGCAAGTGGGGGAAAGAAGAAACAGACGCCAAAAAGAAGACAACCTCAAAGATGCCTGAGTGAGTGACTGTGATCTGGGAAATTAGGGGACGGGTGGGTCCCGGTGGTGCAGGGGGAAGGAGCCCCCGAGCCCAACACAGGGAGAGCGCGCTGTGCCCCGGAGAGACCAGGGGAAGAGAAAGAGAGACGGAAAACGCACCTAGAACCATCTCTAAGGGAGGAAAAACTCGCCCGTCTCCCCATATATAACTGCCGAGCGCCGGGAGAGAAATCCGTCCCATCTGGCCGATGAATTCTTCCTTGGGCGCAGAGGCAGCGGCATCCACACCAAGCCGCACCGGGAGCGGCGGCGGTGCGATAAGCGGCGGCGGCGGGGCCAAGAAAGGCGCCTTGAAAAGCGGCAGCGGCAGCTGCGGCAGCAGCTCTGCAAAAAGGGCGGCGCAAGCCGGGCCGGGAGGCCGGCCGCCAGCGGGAACGCATCTCAAACTGGTGACGGTGTTGAACTGCAGGGACTGGGATTCGGAAGTGAGGCAGAGCTTGGAGAATACAGTTTGCCTCGCCCACGGCACAGGGAGATCGGACTCAGAAGGGCAGTTGCAACGCTTGGTTCCGGCAAAGCTTTGAAGCGGTGCCATACTTCTCCCCGCAACCACCAAGGTGGGGCCTCGGAGAGAGCAGCCCCCAAGACCTCACCTGACGCCAGACCACGCCCATCCGCATGGGGGAGTTGTCTTTTTTTTTTTCTCTTTTCTTTTTTCTTTGCTTCTCCTTCTTTTCTGCTGCCATCCAGACATATATCCCGTAGCATATTCTTATCTCTCCTCTTGGCTGGTTATATGCTTGTAGACTGCCCACAGACGTTCGCTGTCTCTGTCCCCACCTTGTTGTTGTTTTTTTTTTCTTTTTGTTTTTGTTTCTTTTTCTTCTCTCTTTTCTTCTCTTCTTTCTTTTCTTTCCTTTCCTTTCCTTTTCTTTACTTCTTTCCCCTTTTGGCTTGCTTCTTTGTTTGATTTGTCTCTGCATTTGCGTGCGTTTGTTCCCTGTATACTAGTCTGTTGCCTTTTCAAGGATACCTCAAAAAACAAGCAAAAGTATACATGGTGGAGAGTCCCATATAACTGACC
>CM053577.1:123557223-123606623 GCA_028646485.1 Cryptoprocta ferox | reverse complement strand
AAGGAGGAAAAAGAGTTAGGGAGAGGGAGGGAGACAAAACACGAGAGACTCTTGAATACTGAAAACAAACTGAGGGGGGAAGGGGAAGAGGGAAAGGTAATGGGGGGTGATGGTCTTGGTGGAGGTCACTTGTGGGGAAGAGCACTGGGTGTTATATGGAAACCAACCTGACAATAAACTATAAAGTTTAAAAAAAAATTAATTAATAAATAAATAATAATAGCTACCATTTACTGAGGGCTTACCAGATGATACCCATTGTGCTAACCATTTGACCACATTTAATCCTTTTTCACTTAGTAGTACAACTAACTGAATGAGTACTATTATCATCCTCATTTTACACACTGGAAGACTGGAATTTAGAAGATTTAGGTAATTTTCCCAAAGATACCCAACAAGGAAGTACTAGTACAAGGATATAAATTTTGTCTGATTCTAAAACTTAAGTCTTAACACTATGCAAGACGATTCCCCAGGACGTTTGAGAAACTGAGAAGCAAAATGCCTCCCAAAATTGTCCTGAGGGATAGAACACAGGAGAATTTATCCATGAGTGTTCATCCCCCACTGGAAGGTCATTGCTCTGTCAGGCCTCTGCAGCATGAGAAAAGCAGAAAGCAAAAAACACAACACAAGCTTGAGGCCAGACACTCAGCAAGAAGTGATTGGGTGAGATTGAGAATTTAGAGATTCATTTCTACAGAATATCTAATTCCCAAGGTTTAGTAGAATCAGCAAGAGAGCCGGCTGCTGCAACATATGCTGAGGCCATAGTTGACAGCCATCTTCTTCCTCTTCCAACTTTCATTCTAGATACATTTCACCCTTGGCCAGCACCACAGCTGACTACTTACCTAGTGGGGTGACTGAGACATTTGAGCCCTTAGTTTTTTTTGCCCTCGTCAGGCTACTGTTGCTGCAATTGCCTTTGCCAATTTGACTGGGCATGGAAACACCAAGAGACACCTCAGTGAATCCTAGCTTTGTAGATACAGTTTCTCCATGTCCTCGCTCAATAGAATAGCATTCAAAATGAACAGGTCTTAGAAGAATCCAGGTCTCTTCTCTACCTGCTCTCCCCACCTAGCATGCAGTACCCACTAATCAAGCTGTAGTCAAAACTCCAGTTTCAGTGGCTTCTCTTATGGTCCCTGGTGGAAGAGTTCTTCCGCAGAGATCAGAACCTCTAAAGAGGAATAGGACACAGAAATTCTTCAGTTAAGTCACTGGGAGGCAGTGTGAGAAATGCCAATATTATTTCCACTTCTTCGTTCCTAGACTCATATATTCTAGCTCTTTGGGGCACAAGATCATATCTATCAGCTGTTTTTGTTTTGTGCATATAAGTATCCTGGATGATGACCTTCCTGAGCAGGAGATTTAATGTTTATTAGACCATGCCCATGTCCTATTAGGCCACCTGCCTCCAGGAGATGCAATATACAGTAGGGCCCACAGAACCCATGTCAAAATGTATCCATTTTGACACCTCTTTACCATAAAGTGGTAAAAAAAAAAAAACCACCATAAAGTGGTCAGAATATCAGGTATTTTGTAAGTCCATCAGATTGTAGTGCTGGCAGAGGCACTGTGAACAGGACAAATCCATAACAAGGAAGGCATCAATTCTGAAAGGACAAATCACTTCTCTCTCCAGGAAAGACGGGCTCTTCTGTAATCAATCAAGTGGCTGCCTGCTCTCCTTTCAGGATTTACCATCAATCTTTGCTGCTGACACACTGGACATTCCAAGACTTATACCAGCTTTAGTAAGCAGGAGCTTTAGCTGCTGAGCCAGACATGCACCCCCTCCTTAAAATCATGGGTCCTCTGTTCAGGAGCCTATCAGGCAAGCACTGAAGCAGCTGAGAACAAAAGCTAACTAACACACTGGACTTGCTTGTTGAGTGCCTCCTCTGTGATAAAGATTCTATATGGGGCATACAAATAAGATACAAAGATTCATGAATTTTTGTGTAGACACCATTAGATCTATCCACAAGCCTCCTCCAAAGCTCCTTGTCTCCAATCTGCTGATTTTGTAACTTCTTGATCCCTGACCAGAAGTAGACACTAATTAGGAGAGGCCATTTTTCCCTCCATACTAAGTGGACAATCAAGTGCACACAGCTCCATTCAATAGGGGCATTTCACCCAAATGTCTTCCTAGGGCCATCCCAGAGTAGGGCTGCAGAACAGCAATAATACATTTTTAGCCCAAACCAAGCTATTCAGCCAACCGATGCTTGTATAAGGTCTGTGTTGGTGCTGTTGCTATTGTTGTCTCTTTCATTAATTCATCTTGGGAAGCTTGTCCTGAGGCCATAGATGTGAGCTGACTGAGAGGCACTGGGGCAACAGAGGTAGGTGCTATCCAACTTTCATTGCCCTCTGGACCTGCTCAGGCCTGATCCTGCTGTGTTACTTGTCCAACCTTATGACTCAGTGGGTCTGAATTTGACAATAGCCAGCTCATGATGGGCACCAGTGCTTTCATAGCCACTTGATATCCCTAGTTAAAACCCAGTCTACTAGACCCCAGGAGTATTGAAAGAGCTTATCAAAACCAAGCAGGTCTCTGCAGTCTACACCTTTATTCTTCTATTCGTGTTTTCCAGAGGTTCCACTCAACATTGTTATCTACAATAGATGCCTCCAGTCCCAGTGAATCTACCCGGTCACATAGTCAAGTTCAGAGTAGTTTATACTCCAGTACTGCCTGAATCTGGGCCACATTCAGAGCTGAAGGGTTTTTGAGTCATCTAATGAACGGATTGAAGTAGCATTCCTAAATGTGTATATGTGACCTCCAAAATCAAAATCAAGGGGTCATCGGTGCAATCTCTCTCTCTCTCTCTCTCTCTCTCTCTCTCTCTGTCTCATAAATAGGGACTGCAAAGTATAATACATTTTCCTTCACTGGAAAGGATATAGCCAGTGCTTCTGTGTCTCATGTAACATTCCACCAGCAAATCTCTGACTTAAGCCACAGCTCTGGTGAACATGTTTGTGGGAGCTCAGATCCACTTTGCACTTGCAATGTTTCAGCTCAAGCAGATACTGTTAGTCTCTCTGCTTCTTGCCCCAGTGTCTACTTTGGTACGACAGGTTTCTTTTAGACAGTGCTCGTGTATGTTCTAAAATTTAGAGGAAAAGGAGCTGTGGATAAAATATCCAAACTCCAGTGCTTAACACTTTCCATCCCTGAGAGAACTGAGGGTTGTTTCCCAGAGCAACCACCTCTATATGAACCCTAGTACTGCCTCTCCTCATTCTCCCTCTTCCTCTCCTTCTTATTTACCCTTTGCTTCCTTGGGTGGCTTTCCAGACAAACTACCTGCTCACAAGTGCTTGTCTCAAGGTCTTACCTTGGGTGAAACCAAATTAAGAGAGGATGCCACCAACTCCTAAATCATTAGATGCTCCTAAGTCAGGCAGATTTTAAATCCTCATAGATTTTATCTCCCATTCTGTGGTACTCTTCCTAGAATATCTTCCAAGAACATCTGACACTTTGCTCCTTTTATCTATGTCTAATGAGCATGATGTCAATGATATAGAGGACTTCATGACAGTCCTGCAGGATTCAATGCTGACAGAAAGCAGGGTTATCCTAGCCCTAGAAAAAGACAGTGAAAGTGTACTGAAGTCCTTTTCACAAAGGAACGAAGTACTTTTGTTTTGCTGTATGGATGGGACATTTGCCAGCTCAATAACCACATAACAAGTATGAAAGGCTGTTTTAGTTATTTTAATAAAAATATCACATCTGGCACAATATCAGCTGTTATTGGAGCTACCACTTGGTTAAGTTTACAAAATCTACCAAAATACACCATGATACTACTAATTTTTTCAAATATCAAAAAGATGAAATGAATAGGTTATGATGAAGATCATCATCTCTCCATTTCTTAAGTGTTTACTGGTGCAATCTCTACAATCCCTCTTGGGTGCAATAAGCTTCTGTTTTTTTATTCTGGTCCAGGGAGGCAAAGTGATTTCATGAGCTTTAACTTGCCCCTTCCTAGCATAAGAACTCTTACGACAGGTCAGAGAAGGATCTATCAGTTGCTAAGCATGTCAGTATCAATTACACCTGGGGGAGTCCATAGACACACTGGACACACCATGACACAGATTTAGTCCCTGTGTAATTCACTTTCCACGGTGTGCTCCTCCTTGGGCAAATGGCTTTTGGTCCCTTGGGGAATGTATTGGGAACATTTATTGTAGGTAATTTGTAGTGGCATTGCAGGGCTCTTCCTCAAGGGACCTGGCTTCCCCCTCACTTGATGGGTCTGAATGTGAGGTTACTTGTATTAAGGCAGTTAATGTCAGCCTTTTGCTCACTACTTCTTCTGTTTGTTTTTATGGCTACTCAAGGCAAACCATATGCATAGGATACACATCTGCCTTACCATCAGGAAGACTTTGATTGTGAGCCTGCAGACCAAGGCAACCTGATGCCACTCTGGCTTTGCTACTAGTTTTAGTAATTGTGTCCCCCTTTTGTTGGCTAAATGATGCCACAGATCTTTTGCTCTTCTGGAATCCTATCACTCCTGTTATCCCCACTGATTGTTAGGGATCCTAGTTCCATGGAAGCATATCCTACTTCAGCTTTGGCTTACAGAGGATCCCACACTTCTCAAAGAGTATTCCTTATTGCTTTATTGAAGGCAGTGCCTACCCAGCCTTCCCAGGAAATACAGTCACATGTTGGGTTCTTTGCTCTCCCATAACAAATTCCAGAAATACCGTCTCCCTGATTCCTTCCTCAATATTCTGTCAAGGCCATTTTGCCAATCTTATTTCATTTCCTGTGGGCTTCCATTGCATTTAAACTTCAGTGAACCATCTCAGACAGACATTGGTACTTCCTCTAGGTGACCTCGCCGAGCTATTAAACTGAGTCATGGAGATTGCTACTATGTCATGAAATCCTCCCTGATCCAGCCTGATATTTTGTCCTCTTCCCCTACTTCACCAAGTCCAATGCCTGCAATATCCACTCCCGGATTCTGGCATGTGTCCTCTGGATTATCAGCTAGATCTAGTGATTCTTTGGGTGACAAAACCATTTCCTCCCAGAGAAGGGACCGCACTTGCCAACTCAGGCTACACTAAAAGCCGACCCTAATTTTTAGTCTGGAGGCAATGAGGGGAGGTTTGAGCAGATCTTGAGGATAAGCATGACCCTGTTAAACACCTGTCTCTGATGACGTCTTTTCATGGTTTTCAGGTGGGGGTGGGAGTGGTTCTCCTTGAACAAGGAGGGGGGTTTGGGGTATTGCTTTTACTACCCCAAAGGGATCAAGGGAGTTTCAAGGTTTAAGTTTCTTAAGATCCCTATAAAACTGTCTCCTTCCTAGTCTCAGGATCCTTCTCCTCCCCTGACTCTAGCATTAGAGATCTGTCAAAGATACGCATTCGATTACCAATCAGCTCTGCCACCCTTACAATTCAATCTTGAACATAATTTTTACCACCCCATCCTATGGCTGCAAGAGATGCGGGTCTCTTTAAACACTGATACAAAGGTTTCCTACATCTCACAATGAGCCCTGAGCTGATAGCTGGCCAACCATGAAAGTTAAAAAAAAAAAACCCAGAAAATTCTGCCATCTTTATAAGTGTCTTTATCTCTTCCCGTTCAAGTGCTAGAACTCCCATGCAGACCAGTGTTTTATCTTCGTCTTCTGTCCACGACAGGTAAGAAGAGCCTTAGTGATTGTGATACCAAGGGCACCAGGACGTATCCGTGTTGCCATCTGACTAGTGAGTCACCTGAGAGGCTGCATTTGAGGCTTTTCTTCCTACACTAACTCTCGTAGCTTGGTTTCTCTCAAAAGCATAACCTAAGACAGCTACATGTGTGTGGCCAGGTCATTTGGAAGATGATCCCAGTGAGAAGCCGTGCGGGAATGAAAGAAAGGTATAGAAAATGGTACAAGAATGCAGTTTGAAAGTTGCTGCTATAAGCAACCAGGACACAGTTTCCCCAGGACCTCTTGAGAAGCACACAGAATGGCCCTCCAGAACTGCCTCACTAAAGGGTAAGAGGCAGGAGGCTTTCTTCATTGGGTACTGTCACCTGTTGGTTGAAGGCCAATCCAGGAGTGAGCTGTTTCATGGGAGTCTGCAAACTTTCAGAGGAGCCTCCAGGCAGAAAGCAAAGAACAATAGAAAATGGAAGCTGTCAGGGAAAAGTGACAAATTTGCATGAAACCATCCCCACAAACAAGTTCAAAATTGGAGATGATGTTCAGAACATAAGTCAGGACACCAAAGGCTTTTGACACAATAGGACTATGAATTTCTTAGGAGTTAATAGTCAGTTCATTGCTATAGTCTTTATTTTCCCACAATGGTCATCACTGGAGTATCACAGTGATGTAATGGAGTCACTATTTATTAAACACCAACTCAGTAATAAGTATTACTCAGTCCGTCATATACCTCACATCTGACTGAAAACATTGCAGTGACTGTATTACTTCACTAGGGCTGTCATAACAAAATACCAGAGACTGGATGGCTTAAGCCACAGAAATTTATTTCCTCAGAGTTCTGGAGGCTAGAAGTTCGAGATCAAGGTATTGGTAGGTTTGGTGTCTTCTGAGGCTCCTCTCCCTGACTGTCTTCACATGGCCCTCCTCCTGTACATGCCTGTACCCAGAGTCCCACTTTTTTGGGTTTCTTTCTTTCTTTCTTTCTTTTTTCCTCTTTTCTGCTTTCTGTTAAATGATTGCTGTTCTTTTTTTGAGCATGTTTAAGTGATTCCCTGGACAGTCATCCAGGTAGATAATGTGCAAACCCCAGTTTGTCCAAGAAAAAGAGCTCTGAGTCCTCCAACAACTTCCATAGCCTCTTGGAGGGATACATTTCTGGATTCCCAATTCCCTCCTTTTTTTTTTTTTTTTTTTTTTTTGGATGCCCATCAGATTGGATTAGGGCCCATCCTTATCACCTCATTAGTTCCCTCTTTAAAGATCCTGCCTCCAAGGCATAATCAGCACAGCTGAGGTACTGAGAGTTAAGGCTTCAACATATGAATTTTGGGGGAAGACATAATTCAGCCTATAATGTTGACTTTTACATTAAAAATATTTATAGGGACACCTGGGTGGCTCAGTCTGTTGAGCGTCTGACTCTTGATTTTAGCTCAGGTCATGATCTCATGGTTCATGAGTTCAGAACCCATGCTGGGCTCTACACTGACAGCACAAAGCCTGCTTGGGATCCTTTGTCTCCCTCTCTCTCTGCCCCTCCCTCTCTCTCTTTCTCTGTCTCTCCCTCTTACAAAATAAACATTTAAAAATATTTATATTAGGTTAAAGTACTGCTTATTTGAATTTATACAAAAATAACTGAATTCCTAAAGACCATCTCCCATGATAAATATACTCTTTAATTTTCAAAAAGGTAAAAGTATGATTAGACTTATGAGCATCTTTGATGACTAGTACCCACTTATATAATTATAGTAACCAAAAATAATATATATGTAAAAATAGTGTTTTAAAACCTTATGACATAGATTTAAATAACTATAATTTTATAACGAGGCAGTGCCATAGCTGGCATTGGGAAAGTATTAGAAAGTAAAAACTTGGGATGCCTGGGTGACTCAGTCGGTTAAGCATCCGACTTCAACTCAGGTCATGATCTCATGGCTCATGGGTTCGAACCCTGCATCGGGCTCTGTGCTGACAGTTCAGAGCCTGGATCCTGCTTGGGATTCTGTGTCTCCCTCTCTCTCTGCCCCTCTCCAACTCACATTCTGTCTCTCTCTCTCTCTCAAAAATAAACAAACATTAAAGAAAAATTTTTTAATACAATAAAAAAGAAGAAAGTAAAAACCTGATTTTCCTCCTTCTTCATATGTAAGAAATACCTTTGGACTTCCAAAGAGAATTGCAGGTACATTTAATATAGCTGATTTTCTTATAGCTGATTTTTCAATGTTTCATTATTTTATTTGCCTTTCAAGCACATGAGAAATCTTTACGTGTGCAACTTTATGCTTTACTTACACATTAAGTTCTATGTTATTTTCAGTATTGTCTTTTTCATAGCTTAAAACAAATTCCAACTATTCTCTAAATATATTTACCAGTCAGTCTGGAATTGATAATAGCTGGTGAATACAATCTAGGGAGGATGGAATTTGCTAGTAAAGAAGGAAATGATACAGGAGCTGTTGGTGAGGCAAGGCTGAATTTTCACAGATCAGCTAATAGCTGTTTTCCTGTTTTAGTTTTGCTTGTGGAGATCAGCATATTAGCATCACTGTAAATCTGATTACTGCCTGTTTAATATCTCTGTTTATTTTGGTTGATTCTGCTTGGACTGCCCTCCCTCCCCTCTCTCCCCCATTCCAAAGCCATTGGAATCCTCAGCATCTAGGTTCTGCCTTTTAGGAGAAGCTTTGATAAGCCATGCCAGCCAATATTTTACTTTTTCTGGATTTCCATACTCCTGTCCTACCTAACACTCATTTCTCATTTCATCTTTGTAATTCATTCAGCAACTATTTACTGAGTGCAGACTGTGTACCAAGCAGTCTGTTCTAGATGATGGCGATACACCTGTGACTGAGACAAAATCTCTGCTCTCATAATACGTGGGGGAGGTGCAAACAACAAATATGTGGAAAGTGATCATAACTGTTATGAAGACAAGAAATGCAGGGTGAGAACGGTGTCTGGGTGTGGAGGGGCGAGTGCTCCCGGATAGGGTAGTCAGGAAAAAACTGTCTGGCCAGGTTACATTTGAGCAGGGACCTGAGGAAAGCAAGGACGCACCTGTGAATATCTGCAGTACTCTTCCAGAGCACTGGGGCTTCGTGTTCTTGGAGAAGGGTAGATGGGCTCTGAAGATTTGCTGTAGATGTGGTCTTCCAGATCAAGTTCTTCCATAGAAGCCATGGTAAGTGTTTTTGAACTTTAATCTGAGTAAACAGTAAGCCATTGAGGGGCTCTGAGCAGAGGAAGGGTATAGTCTGTCGCAAGTTCTAAAAGAATCATTCAGGCTGCTGAATGGAAATTGGAAGTAGACAAGTAAAGCGGAAATAGAAAGACCTGTCTGACAGCTATGGTAATTTTCCAGGCATGAGTAGATGGTAACTTATGACACCTCTGGTACAGTATGTTGTTTATACTGACATTTACCTTTTCTTTTGTATACATAACTCCTTAAGGGCAGGGATCCCATACTTGTAATTTATGGATTATGTATACGACCTATGCATATGCCCATTTAATAGATGCTCAGTAAATAAGTGTTGTTCAAATGCCTTTAAGTCCACATTATTCAGGTAACAGTATAGCATCATTAATGGCTTTGTCATTTACTGTCTCTTTAGGAAATTAAAATTCTCCAAGTCTTAACTTCAACATTTATAAAATGCTGATAACACTGATCTTGTACCAGGTTGGTAAAGATGAAATAAAAATGCCTAGCCAGACTCACCCCACTTATACTAGGAGATACCTGCCAGTCTTCAATATAAACTCTCACACCCAATACAAAATACAAATGCTGCCCTTTCTGTATAATGCCTGGGAAATTTTAAAGGCTGTACATAACTGACTGGAAGCTAATATATATATTAATCCAATCTGTCCCTTTGTGGGTATCCAAATCATGCACTCAAAAATGTTCTGGCTTCCTTACAGTAATCTTTGTTTCCAGGCACTTTAGTGTTACCTAAAACTATCGCAGCTACCCCATCTTGGTGTTCATGTCATAACATCTCAGTGAGGGTAGATGTAACCATAAACGCAGGATAAATGTGTAGTTTTGAAGGCTGGCGCGGCTATGGGATGTAGTCTGAGCAGTAAGTGGCACTGTTGAAACAATGCTGGCAACTTTCTTGTCACGTTGCAAGGCCTGGGGTTGCGGTAGCTACAAGGCGACTTACAATGCCAGAAGCAACCCAAGTGCGACTTCAGTCCACCTTCACCAGAAAGCAGGTGCAAGTCGGGCAAGAACATAAAAACGGAGACAGGTAGGGTGACTATGCCCATCTCATTTGGATCAAGAGGAGGGAAGAGGTTTCTAATTCCGGGTTCTACATTCTCCACTAGTCTTCTTCCCCAAATTTCAGCGCAGGGCCACTGCAGTGGAAGTGGCCCCAGCGTGGTGGCCCCCTGGGGGGGGGGGGGTGAGGGGGAGGGACCAGGGAGTACGAGGCCGAAGCAACGCGGAGGCTACAGAGGCTCAGAGACCAGCAACAAGCGAGACCGATCAAAGGGTGACAACACTCAGCCCGATCAGCGCTTACCACTCCTAAGCAATTTTTAGTGGGCGCAGGAACGCAGCACTGGGACCGCCGTGCCCACCTTGGCTACGCTCTACCCACCTTCCTGACAGAAGGGAGCATGCGCGAGAGGTAACCGCGCCCCCGCCGCTAAAGACCCCAGGCGGGGGAGGAGGCGGAGCCACGCAACTGCGCACGCGCGAGGGGACACGTAGGCGGAAGTGGCGCGCGGGCGCCGGAGATGCGAGCACCTTGCGAGGAGGTGGCGACCGGTGTGAAAAGTGCAGGAGTAGGCGGAGAGGAGAAGGAGGTGATGGTGACCGACCTGGGGAGGGGGAGACCGCTCCGTCTCACTGGCGCCACCCGGGCCGGGGTCACCCTTTCAGGTGACTTACTGGCTCTGGAGTGTACCCTCGGCTCTTCGCCGTGTTTGGGACCCAGACCCTCCTCTCCCCAGAGGACCTTGACACAGCTAATCTTCCTCATCTGTAAGGAGCGTGAGGCGAGGGGATGAGGGCAGGATGGAGAGCACGGGTGACTTCCTTTTTTAAAGAACGGAAACCTACTGGCACGGTTTCTAGGGAGGAGTCTGAGCTCTTCCTCTCCCCCTTTCCGCCCTGCGGCAGGCTAGAACTCCCTCGGGCCCCGGCCTGTGGACTCAGGCATGAGGCCACTTCCAGAAGGGCCTTTTAGGCTAGTGGGGGGGCCTCTGGAGAACTGTCAGTCGCCTGGGTTCCCAAGACTGCATTTGAGTTAAGAGCTACTTCCGGGTTCTGCGTTAAAGTACTTAGCGTCTTCTGCTGTCTATTGGATTTGCAGTGCAAGGTGATTGTTCTTGCCAGGTTATTAAGTTTATGTCCTAAACTTCCACTAGAAGTTATGCAGATTCTCCAGTCTTTGCAGCTTAGTTTTCTCCCCCGCCTTTTTATTTTTCTTTGCAAGAAATACTGAAAGGAGGTGGAATGCTTTGGTGTGTTATGCATTTCTTTCAAGGTAGGATCTCAGATGTCGATGTTGAGGATTGATTTTTGGATTCACGTTTTCCTAAGTGAATTGGGTTAGTTTGGGCCTTGGAAAAGAGAGATACGGCAACATTTGAAAATAATTTGGATAAGTGTTAATTGTATTTAGTTTCTTTATATTAAATCCAAAGCTTTGGTTTATCCCTTGGAAAAAAGTAGAGTAACTATCAAAAATGAGCACACTGAGCTTCATGTAATGAAGTGTGTACAAAGAAATGAGACAATCTTTTTTTGTTGTTTTATAACCATAACACATAGGTGAACAATTAATATTTAGAGTCCAGTTAATGTAGATATAATGGCGAGATTATTTGTAACATCAAGTGTGACAAAATACAGAATCAAATTTGTTCGGGTTATTTTCACTGTACTGATGTAATTTCCTCATATTCTACCCTTTAGTAGTGGGAGACATTTCTTCTAAAGTTTGGAAAAAAGCTAGATTAAGAAATGAAGTGAAAAGTAGGCCATTGCAAACCAGTGTTATTACCAGTTATTTATGTTTTTTAGATGTCACTATATGCTGAAAATGCCTCCTTTTTCCATTTTAGCAGTTACTTTGTACCATCAACTAACTAAAGTTAAGTATCTGTGTCGACTTTAATAAGAGGCCTCAGGCAGTGATTCACACCTGTGGGGGATTTTTGTTCTTCATTTCAAGGGTTACTGTGAATGTCCAAAGCAGAGCAAAATGTGGATCATTTAATTTGAAAACAGGTTTAATTCTTTGCTTGATTTTATTTTTCCTGCGTCAAAAGGACACTGGCCTAGTTATTGTGGATGTTGATTAATATCCATCATTAATGTCTGAAACAGAAGCCATATGGCAAACATTCAGGATCACAGTTATTGGGTTTCAGAGTTTACAGTTTAACTTCATCAGTCATGGGATCTGACTGGTGACGTTCTGATTAATAAAACTGCATTCTAAATGCAAAGCCTTGCAAGGCAGATTTTCTGGAGCTGGTACCTCAAGTAAGCAAAGGAAATGAATTTATTTCCGTGTTCATTTCAGATGCTTTGTGGGAAATTTCAGTGGAGATGTCAATATTTTGGCACAGATGTCCAAGAAGTGACAATACTGAAGGGATTTAACTCTACATGTCTGGCACAGCTCTGCGGCTCCTAAGATTGTCAATAGGTGTGTTAAAAGCGGCAAATTGTTGGAAAGGAGCAGAATTCTGTTGCTAAAATGGTGCTTACGAGAGTGCACTAGAGTCCTTCATTTCATATTTTACACCTTTGTTATGTGCTAAAACATAATGAAGATGATATCTTCTCTTCCCCTAAAGATTTCATAAGCCTCGAAGAGAAGCGGACATAAAAACAAAAAGTTATGCTGTTATGATTTAGGTATATGCAAAAATTTTTATAAAGTGCTATGAGAGTCCAGAGAATCACCCACCTTGTAACTTATAGGGCATTAATCAGAAGTATAGCATAGCGGGCATTCGTGTTGAGCAATGTGAAAGAGGGATCAGAAAGGGAAGAAAAGATTATAAACAGTAATCCAGTAATGCCTCGTAATCTAGGCAAGAGAAAACAGCTGCTAATGGTGGGTTCAGAAACATATTTTAAATGTATTTATAGATGTAGAGTCAACAGGAACCTTGGAAAAATATAAATTTGAGGAAAAGGAAAGAATTATCTAAGATAATTTTCAGATTTTCTGCTCAATACCATTAAGTGAGATTGGGAAGATAGGAGGGGCAGGGTTTTTTTAGAGGCGAACATAGTTCAGCTTTGGACTTTTTTTTTTTTTTTTTTAAAGTTTATTTGAGAGACAGAGAGCATGGGGTAGGGGCAAAGTGAGAGAGAATTCCAAGCAGGCTACACACTGAGATCATGGAGTCCAATGCAAGGTTCAAACTTAATGAACCCCTGAGATCATGACCTGAGCTGGAGGCTTAACCAAATGAGCCACCCAGGCACCCCAGCTTTGAACATTTTTTAAATGAGATGCCAGTGGAACTCATGAGTAGAAATGCTTTCAAAGAAGCATTTGGAAATAGAGATCTTAATTTCAGAAGAGAAGTCTGGGTTGGAAGTCCAGATACATATTTCCAACTGCACATCAAAGGGGCAAATCTCCATCAGCAGACCATATTGCACTAGCAGTAGTTCTAAAAAGTTGAATAACAGTTAAGTTAACATATGTGTTCTTACTATATGCTGGATGCTTTTACATTTATTTCATTTAGTACTAACAAAAATTCTATGATAGGCACATTTCTACCCCTCCCCTTTTTAAAAATGTACAACCTAAAGTTCAAAAAGATTAAAAGAATTTGCTCAAGTTTCTTCAGCTAATCAGTAGCAAAGCTGGGTCATGAACTCAGATCTGTCCAAATCCAAAGCATGAGGAAAGCGCCATGCTGTACTGCTTTCTCATAAGGTTAGCTGTAATTTTATTGAGTCATTGCAATACGCCAGGCGTTTTGCTAAGTTACAGACATGTCAGCAGAATGTGATTTCGGGAGAAATTTTTGATACAAATAAAAGCAAGAAAGAAGTCTTCTAGAAGCTTTCTTCTCTCTGTGTAAATATATAATCATCATTTATACATCCCACTTAACCTCTCTTTTCCATAAGATTTTTAGTTTTGCTCACAAAGTTTGCCACCACCACAGTACATTGGAAAAATCACATTCAGGTAGACAGAGTGATTGCAAGCTGAGGTTTGAGGGGAGCCGGAGAAAGGGCCGATTTATTTGGTTCCTCTGACTATTAGGCTGCAGAGTATGCCAGATATCAAGAATGCAGAGACAAGATTTGAGTATTGTCTTTCCAGTTCTGCTCTCTCCCAGCTGGGGAATTAGGAAGGGTATCACAAAGGAAGGAACACTAAAGCTTATTTCAAATCCTGACCTAGAGAAAGAAGATATCAGGCTGAAAGAACGTCATTAACATAAGGCA
Source organism: Cryptoprocta ferox (assembly GCA_028646485.1). Lineage (NCBI taxonomy): Eukaryota > Metazoa > Chordata > Mammalia > Carnivora > Eupleridae > Cryptoprocta > Cryptoprocta ferox. The sequence continues at coordinate 123,592,415 of CM053577.1, read as the reverse complement.
GAGGTGTTTCAAAGTCCATGGTATATTTCTGGAATGAAATAGTAGTCCATTGTGGGCAGTTTGGGGCCTGATTGAAAGATGTGGAGGGAGGAGAAGGTTACGTGGGACCAGATTTATTTGAATGGTACTCTGTATCCATGCCTATACATACGGAAAGTAGTTACTCAGGTTTTTGTTTCTTCTACTTTCAAGATCATTTAAAGCATGATTTATAAAGAAAGTCACATCTCAAGGGTATCCTGCAAGATGAATTAAAGTGTCTTAACTCAGAGATGGCAGTGATTGAAACATAGTGTGGGAAGGAAGAACAATATATAAAGAAGAAGAAACAGGTAAAGGAAAAGATATAACAATAAAACTTTTTAAAATTATGCCTTTTCTCTTTAGAAATTTGGCAGGGTGCCCTGTAAAACAAATGTCCTTTGTATTGCCTGAGTATTGTTAGTTGCAAATTGTATTTGGAACCTTGATCCATATTTAAAGTACTGAAGATGACCTGCTTAATTAAACTCTGTGATCAGCAAAGGAGAAGTGATCAGGAGGTAATGGAATTCTTTCCATTTTAAACCATCAGGACAGTTTCTTTTAAAGAGATTTCTAAATCTGTCAAAACTATCCTTATCCATCCTCTTTATTCAACTAGTCTAACTTTTAGTCCCCTTTGGGGTTGTAGAAGACAGTCTTTTCGAGGAAGATAATTTCTTAATCAAAAATGTGTTCTTTAGTTGTCCTAACTCTACTCTCTCCTTAACCTTTACATGGAATTCATTTTTCAGTTTATATAAATCCAGAGAGAAACTGACAGTCATCTACAGAGTCCTCATGACTTTTTTTTCCACAGACTAACAAAAGATGCTGTTTTCCAGCTTTTTATAATCCCAAAGACTTCTTTTTTTTTTTAAACAGCTGTATTGAGGTATATTCTTACAAAAAAACTACATGTTTAACGTAACACAATTTGATGAGTTGGGACATATGCATATAACTATGATACCATCACCTAATAATCAAGGTAATAAACATATCTGTCACCTGTACAAGTTTCCATGTGTCCCCCTTTGTGTGTGTGGGGGGGGGATAAGAATGTATAACATGGTATCTACCCTCTTCACCAGTTTTTAAGTGCACACCACCATATTGTTAACTATAGGCACTATGTCCTATAGCAAGTCTCTAGAACTTACTCATCTTGTACAACTGAAACTTGATATCCATCAAACAACTCCCCAAAAGACTTTTTAAATTAAAATGATCTTTTTCCAAAGGAAGAAAACATCTTCTTTTAACCTAAGAAATGCTATGGCTAAAGCATATCATCCTTCTTATAGTCTCTGATAAATCTAGCTTTTTTTAAAGTAACTAATAGTTGTTTGAGTTCATTTTAAAACATCCTTAGCAAGTATATTTTAAATTGTGTTAGTATTTAAGGGAGTATCAGTTCTTTTGTGCAATTAAAGATCGACATTAATGTGGAGGATGTTACTCATAGACTATCATGGGCTTTAAAAACTATATCCTTAGTACATATAAAAACATAATAAAAGCATATTTACTTCTTTGATAAACACGAAGTTAAAAAAAATAAACACTAAGTTAGCTTTTGATTCTCGCTGTGGAAATGAGAATGGCATTATATTTAGCAATGTATTGGTCTTTACCAGGCAAAGATAAATTGGAGAGTAGACATTGTTTTTGGTAGCTTAGAAGATTGAATAGAGGCATTCCTATATTCATATCCAGAGAGAATGAGATTCGCCTGTATAATTTTTAAAGTGTGATGTGAAATATTACTTAGAGCATAGTATCTTATCCAAATATTTTGCTTTAATTGCTAATTTCCTTCTGTAGGACTTGGCTCAGCAAGCAAAAGAAACACGGAACAAAGGAGAGGAAACCAACAAAGATAATTTTGGAAGCACTGAATGCAGCAAAACAAGAACAATGGATCTCAAGTTCAACAATTCCAGGAAATATGTTTCTATAACTGTCCCTCCCAAAACACAGACAATGTCACCACACATCAAGTCAATAGATGACGTCGTGGTGCTTGGCATAAATCTCAGCAGATTTAACAAACTTACTCAGTTTTTCATATGTGTCGCTGGAGTTTTTGTATTTTACCTAATTTATGGATATTTACAGGTAAAAATAATTATTTATTTACAAAATGCCAATTATTTCTAACTATTGAGGTCACTGAGAGCATTACTGATAGTTTTGTCCAAGATAGTTTTCTCCACAGGATACCAATTTATACACATTTTTTTAACTTTTTAAATATAGAAAAAGGCTTTCTAAAAGTGTGCTCCTTTTATCAGGGATCAAAATTTCACAGTTAAATCTTTCAGATGGGAGAGGAACAGAGACCATCTTAAAAAATTAAAATTATGAACAAAATTTTAACTATTTATTATGTTTAACAAAATGTAGGTAGTGATTGCACCCATGTGTTTCTAAAAGAGTGATTCAATACTCACTGATATTTTGGAACATTTTTCCAATAAAATTGAATAGTAACACAAAAGCCATATTCTGGTCCATGGTTGATTCTTAGAGCTCAATGATAAAAGGTCATTTTTGCAAAAATATATCAGGATGTTTTATAGTTTTCCAGGAGTAGCTCTTTAATCCTGTAATATCTGAATTGTCCTTTTTTGAAGCATCTATTGTGTTCTCATTCTTTTTGCTTTCTTATTCTAATTTTGTCAGAAGCTTATTTTTCTGTGATGTTTGCTTGTGCAAAAACACTTCTAACATTGCCACAGTTTGTCTCCTACTTGCATTATGTTATGGGAGAGTTATACATGTTTGACTGGCAGCAAATTCCTGACCTTCAGGGGCATGGAGTGGATGGGAGAGGAGCCAGGCTAGTGTAAACAGAGTTTAAATGGGGACTAATATTCTTAATGGCCAGTTAATTAGTGAGTATTTTCAGTCAATACCAACTTCGCTTTTTTTATGCAGCTTTCTAATGTGAGAAATTCTTTTATAATTCAAGAAATGAAAGGAATGTGTTTTGTTGAAACATAATATTTCTGGCATTGTTTAGTATTAATGAGAGATCTTAAAAATTATTGTATTCTTTTTTAATTATCCTATAGAGATGAGATATAAAAGGAAGTATAAATAAAGAAGATAATAGAATTGATTATTCCTTACCTTGTAAAAATGCTCTGAGGAGGATTAGTGTAAAACAAAAACATGAATTAAAAATCTTAGTATTTATAATAACTGATTTCCCCACTAGAAGATGATACAAAAGTTCAGATATCACAATGCAGAACAATGAAAAATAGTAAATTTTATCAAATAAAGGTTGCAATTTCTTGTTGAGAAACATTTTCTCTCTTCTTCAAAATACCTTGTTACCAAATAGTTTGGGAGCAGAGTCAGTTGGTTAAGCATCTTACTCTTGATCTCTGCTCAGGTCATGATCTCACAGTTTGTAAGATTGAGCCCCACGTCAGGTTCTGTGCTATCAGTGCAGAGCCTGCTTGGAATTCTCTCTCTCTACCTCTCTGACCCTCTCTGGCTCATGCTCTCTCTTTCTTGCTCTCTCACTCTCTAAATTAAAAAAAGAAAAACTTTAAAATAATTTAAAGAAAATGGTTGGGGTTTGTAATGAAGTTATTTATATATCTATAGTATAGTGAAATATATTTGAATGCTAACATACTTAATAAAGCTATTTTCATATTTTATAGTTCATATGCCATAAAAATCCTAATTACTTTACCAGACGTACTTGAACATGAAATCTAAATTTGGGGAATTACACAGTATCTAGTTCAGAGTTTATGAGGGAGGGTGATTTATTTATTAAGCCAGATAACTTTTGGAATACCTCTTAATGACATGTTAATAATGGCTTATTAACAATTAATATATATGTTACTTTATGATACAATATTGTTTAGACTACCATTTACAAGGAGAAATTTTGTAAAATCTGTGGCACAAATATTCCAAACAATAACAGTGGTTTGAACTGATTAAATTCCTATAGAAAAAAAACAGGTCTGAGATAATAAATGTCAAATGAAATATATTTATTGTGTAGTAAATGAGTTCTTGAGCCAGTGGCCTTTCTCAGTGTTTGGGGGCAATTTTTAATTTTGGCAATCTTTTTTTTTTTTTTTTTTTTAAGACTATAGCATAGGATAACATTGCTTTATAGCTATTCTTCCCTCCCTTTGCTTTTCTCACTCAGTTCTTTGGAAAAGCCTCCTGGACCTCTTTAATTTTACCTCTGAGATGCCTTGTGATTTGAGTGGTATTTTGTTTTTGATGGTTTGGTGGTGGTGGTGGTGGTGGTAGTGGTGGTGGTGGTAGTGGTGGTGGTGGTGGTGAGGCTTGGTTTCTTTTAAAATATTGTGTTTATAGGAATATATTATGAAGTAATTGGTTTGCCCCAGAACTTAACAGTATTCATGTATCTCTTAACAGGAATTAATATTTTCAATGGACGGTTTTAAGTCCTATGGCTGGTACCTTACTTTAGTACAGTTTGCATTTTACTCCATATTTGGCCTAATAGAACTTCAGCTTATTCAGGACAAAAGGAGAAGGTATGTAGTTTGTTTTTATTTTTTTAAGTTAAATTCATAGTAGTAATTAAATTTTTTCTCTTGTGTTTTGGGAATGTGGAGTATATTATACATGAAATATATACATTTCCTATTAATAAAACATATCTAACACCCAAGAATTTTTATCAGTATCATCAACTTAGTAAAAATATTAAATATATTCCCTTTGTATACTGAAAAAAAGTGGTCTCTCTTTTAGTGTAATGTTATCAGAAAAATGTAGTTGAGGCCCAACTTACAGTAAATGTATCTCCTTGAAATAGGAGAAAGTATTCAGATGTACATATGTGTTTTTATAAATTTCACTGAAATGGGTATGATTACTGAATGATTTACGGTGCTACTGAGATCAGCATGATGAAATGAACTATCAATGCCATTTTATATGTTCCACTCAACATTGTCGTATTTGTAACGTCCAGTAGTTCAGACTGCATGTTTAGACATCAGGGAAATTTTATAACATGTGTTTTCATCAAAACCACAGGAGCTTGTTTTAACAGCCTATTTTAAATTGACCCTCTAGGCTTGAGAAATATCTCCAAACATTTTTAGTGGTATACTGAATAAGGTGCAATAAAAACCTGATTATAAACAGGAGGAGGTTAGGAAACTGAATGTGACGTCTGTAAGTGTGGTTATCCTGTCATATCAGACTTTAATATGTGAGCATTTCATGTATAAATCGGCAGTTTAAATGCAGTAAGGAGCTATAATACTGACATTCAATCTTCATTGATATAAATGTTCAATTATTCAGTAAAAATAGGATATTTTCATAACTGCTATTTTTCTTACAAAAATGTTTTTGGTATTTGTAAGAAGGTAACTATAAAATTTTAAATATTTAAGTCTATACTAGTCGTATTTCTTCATAGTTCTAATTTTGCCTCTCAACCTCTCTTTACTGCCAATAAATTTATAGAGCAGTCATAGTAAAAATGTTCAAATCTGAGGATAGCATCTGTATTATTTTCATGCTCTAAAACTGCCATTCTCAGCGACAGGTGATAGAATAAAAAGTAATTAAATGTATCTGTCAAGACTAATATGTAGGAAGGCCTGATGATTATAACCAATTGCAAACCACTGGAGGTCTGTTTTCAAAGTAAAAGAATTGAGCACTATCTTTATTAAATGGAAAGTGGCACCAAGATACGCCTCCCTCTCATCTTCCCAAATGAGAGAGGGAGTGGGCCTCCAGCCATGTTTATCCCTGCCTTTAAACCCACGACCATAATGTGTTTAAAGATAAAATAATTTGTGTTTGATTTAAACATAAATGAATGAGTATAGGAAAAGATTTTGCAGATGAAGATAATTATGAGTTGAAACCTTTTCATTTCCAAGGCTCATTAAAGCCATTTTTAGAAAAAGTCTTTAAAGGTATGTTACAATGAAAATATGCTCAGTCACATATTTCTGAATTTATTTAAGTGCCACTGTTCTCTGAACCTTGAGTTAGCCAGACTGTTCCCTTAGTTTTGTTTTTTGTGTTTTTTTCCTTTCTTCCTGTGTTTATATGAATACCTGTGTACTTGAAAGAGGAGAGGATATGGAGTCAGAAAACATGTATTTGAGTCTTGGCATGGCCTCTGATTAGCTGTCCTAAGACCTCAAGGGAGTTTCTTAAGTTCTCTTACCTTTGAGGACCAAACGGGTAATGTGTGGTGAAGGTAATGTGTGGTGAAGCGTATTGTAAGCTGTAATACCCTGATCACGCTACTTGTTACTTTTCACCAAAGATTGCCTTGGAACTTTATTATTACTTTATGTGAGTTTTTTACAAAGATCTGTCAAATTGGTTTTGAAGGGGCTATGTCTAACGAAGTAAGAAATTGAGATACTAAATAAAACAGACTCAGCGAGCACCTGAGAGGCACAATGATGAATCTGACCTCCTGGTTTTGCCAGTGAGCAAACACCCCCGAGGGAGGCTGGGGTCTTTGTGAGTCTCTACAGCAAGGTTCTCCCAGAGTTACGACCTTCTGAATGCAGGTCTCCCGAGTTTCAGGCTGGTTTTCTTTCTACCTGTGTTACCCTACTTCTGTAATCATCATTCCTTATGATTTCTCTGATGTGAGTTTTTTTTAAATTTCTGGCCACTATTTGCAATTTATCTCTGAGGAAATTTGACCCCTGTGACCTGGAGGAGTAGCGCTGTCCTTCCCTGATGATGCCTCGCTGAGGATTAGACCAGTGTTTGTGTTCTACACTGATGCATGTGTGCATGCCAGGTTATTCCCACGTGGACTTTAAATGTTGCCTACTGTACTAGCAGTTGAGTAGGAAAGGCCTCAACATTGCAATGTAAATGGAAAAGATACATTTTAATTGACTTTTCCAGTAAATTATTTTGCCTTATATCTAGCCAAATAAAAAATATGGAGGAATTTTGTTGCCTTGATTTAATCCCAAAATGGAAGCTACATCTAAGTATGCAGCATAGTCTAATTATGTTAGATTAACATGTTAGTCACACCCATGTCTAGGGTTATTTTAGACCATTAAATACCCAGTCAAAGTGAGCGTATGCTCGCAATAATAGCACAAAATTGTGAAGATACCAAATTAAAAATCCCCTTCAGGAAATTCAGATAGAAACCCAAGTAGTGATTTAGGATCGTGAGGAGAGGAATCAGATTCCTCATCTTGACGTTAATTATTGTAACATTTTATGGAATACAGAGTTAGAGTTCACTCATAAGACATTGTGGTAATAAAAATCACGTTCGGCACTTTAAGCCACTGTGTACTTTTTCTGAAGGTGCTCTGCTCAGGTTATTTTAACAGAAGGGCTGGACGTATTTTTCCTAATGCTAGATGGGAACATTAGGAAACAACAACAGTTTAGAAGTTGAAAATTAGTTAAGGTGCCTTTTACCATGATGGAGGTCAATATTTTTTAAAACTCATTTTTTCTAAATTTAGTTGAGATAGTCTTTATACGTAGGTAGAACTGCAATTAAAAAACGTCTTACCAACATTTAAGACCATCCAGAAGAATCTGTAGAACTCTGTGGTACACCATGTTTCACACAGTTGAAAGTTCTCATTTGGGATCAATTAAGGGTAAATTGTTGCTTTTATCAACATTCTTTTATATGAGTCCAGTGTGATAACTTTTAAAATAGTGGCATTTCACCAATATTTCTAGAAAGATTCATCAGAAATTAGCCATTTACACATTGTAAACACTTTATTGTACAGTAGTGTGAATTGGGTCCCAAAATGAAGATTTTAAAAATTGTCTTTTACAGAATACCAGGAAAAACCTACATGATAATAGCTTTTCTAACTGTGGGTACTATGGGGTTATCAAATACTTCCTTGGGCTACCTGAATTATCCCACCCAAGTCATCTTCAAGTGCTGCAAATTGATTCCTGTTATGCTAGGAGGAGTTTTTATTCAAGGTATAGTAATGATATGTTTTCATACCGTTTGAAACTAATAGGATCTGTTATGGCATCTAGCATTAGGAAAAACCCGAAACTCCAATTAATATTTTTTAATGAACATGTAAATATGAGAACAATTGTGAATGACATCTTATCAAAATAAGGTATTATAAAAACACTGATACTTCTGCGATATCCCCTAGTATTTGAAATCAGTAATTTGGACTGGGGAAAAAATTAAAATAGTGCTTTTTTAAAAAATTTTTTTTTCTTTTAACCGGGACTCCATCCCGTTTCCAGAAATACTGCATTTACCTATTAAAGGTATAACTGAGAAATACCTGGAAAACTTCTTTTTTCAATTCTTTCATTCTTCTGCTCCTCAGGGCTCCTCTCTCTACCTCCATCATACACATGAACAATTCTCACACTGAAGTAAAGCTTAACCTGAGCAGAACTGCTTTTTTATCAACGCTGCTGGCTTTTTGACTTTCTAGAACCCCAGCTAAGTTACAAGCTATGTGGAAATAGGAGTGAAAGAGGAAGCAGAAATAGCAAGTGGAACACATTTTTGTTGTTTATATAACAGTCATGCAGAATATTCATGTTTTGATAATCAAGTGTTTCTATTTCACTAAAGTTCTTATACATCCTGACTTCATTTTTTACATTAGAGGCCTTCCCACAAAAGCCCTTTAAAATGTTATGTATGTCCGCTACTTCACATGTAATTTCAGGGTAACTGTTGATGCAGGATAAAGTACTGATACCAATCCCTATTAAAAACTGCATGCATGTATAATACTTCCTTCACAATCCTTACTGAAAAGTTACACTACATGATTTTATTATTTAAATGTGGATATACTAAAATAGGTTATTTTGCACCAATTCTGGTTATGGTAGTTGCAAACTTAAACCTGAATAATTAATACTCTGGTTACTTTGTAAATGGAGAGGCTGTAAGAAAATTCAGACTCTTCTAATATACGTGAAGTAAAAGAGGCACTTCATGTCCATGAACTTTAAACATTCCTATTTCCTCACTACCATAACAGATAAGGTAGGATCTCACATCTGACTTCTAAGGACATGTTGCTGCCCGTTGGTAATTTACTTTTCCGAAGCCCTTCTGTGACTATCTCAGGCATTGATCTAAGCGTTCTTCATATGTTTTTGACTTTGGATATGAAAAGCAGATCCTGATGTACTCGGTTAGACACATAGCTCTGAAAGTGTCTGAGGGGGCATGTGCATAAAGAGGTTGGCTTACATTTGTTTCACACAGGGAAGCGTTACAACCTTGCAGATGTGTCCGCGGCAGTGTGTATGAGCCTGGGCCTGATATGGTTCACCCTGGCTGACAGCACGATTGCTCCAAATTTCAACCTCACAGGTAAGGAAATTGTTTGTGCTGCTCAGATTTTGCAGGCATTTTGGTTTAGAGTAAGAACTTTTATCATCTTGTAAGGATTTTACATGATAATGTGACATCTGTGATACTCATATCTGACATAAAGCATTCGGACTTTCTGTATAAGATGTAGTAAAAATATGACAACCCTGGCAACGTAATGGTTCTTTTTAGTGCTCTTGCATCTTCAGATGACAAAAGCCTGTTTGGCCAGTCAGAATCTTCTGTGATCAAGTACATGATAGATGCGTTTCCCATGGGCTGAATCAGAAGTATACACAGTAGTTACAGGAGAATCACAGTAGTAACTTTTTATTCTTTTTTTTTTTAATTGAAGTTGCACATTTACTTGTCATTGTCTTAGCTAAAGAGGGAAAGTTATGCTGTACATTAACATAGAACTGTGTACTCTAAATATGTTTATAACCTTACAGTGCTTGAAGTTTCCCCCATGAACAGTTTCCTTATAGTGTGTCACATGGAATTTTGTAAATAAAATTTAGATTTTTCACAGGCAAAATAGGTATTCTAGTATATTTAGAACTAAATAAGAATAAAAAATGTGTTATAATATTGTTTTTATCCTAATGACCTTGAAGAGAAATTATTTATTATATATATATAATATTGTCATTCTTATACTGTTGAGTTTTATTCATAAGCTTAGTATCATCCCATCTCCTAGCCTGACAGAAAATAGTATTTAAAATACTTACGTGTTCAGGGTGGGCCTCGGTGGCAGGAGCAGGAGTAGGTACGAGGGAAGATGGCAGCAGCCAAGGCCGCAGACTACATCATGGAGGTCTCCTGGGGCCAGGCAGAAAGCAGCAGGAAGCCCAACACTGACATGTAAAGATTACTACTTTGATTTCTGTGCTTACTTTGGAGTTCAGAAAGAGATGCTGAAAGATGAGGTGCTCACACTCACATACCAAAACTCCATGTTTCATAACCGCCACCTCTTTGAGGACAGCATGGTACTGGCCGTGGACTTGGGCACAGGGGTCCTCTGTATGTTTGCTGCCAAGGCTGGAGCCCACAAGGTCATTGGGATCAAGTGCTCCAGGATTTCTGATTATGTGGTGCATTTTGTCAAAACCAACAGTTTGACCGTGTGGTAACCATCATCAAGGGGAAGGTGGAGAAAGTAGAGCTTCTGGTGAAGCAGGTAGACATCATCATCAGAGGGTAGATGGACTATAGTGCTCAGTATGGTGCTCTTTGCCGCAGACAAGTAGCTGACACCCAATGGCCTCATCTTCCCAGACTGAGCCGTGCTGTACCTGACAACCATAGAAGACTATGAAGATCCACTGGTGGGAAAACCTATATGGCTTTGACATGTCTTATGAGCCCCTGGTGGATGGGGTAGACCCCAAGCAACTGGCCACCAATGCCTGCCTCATAAAGGAGGTGGACATCTACACTATCAAGGCAGAAGACCTGACCTTCACCTCCCCCTTCTGCCTGCAAGGGAAGCACACCCTGGTGGCCTACTTCAACATCAAGTTCATTCACTGCCACAAGAGGACGGCCTTCTCCACCAGCCCTGAGTCCCTGTATATGTACTGGGAGTAGACAGTGTTCTACATGGAGGACCACCTGACATTGAAAACGGGCGAAGAGATCTTTAGTGCCATTGGCACGCAGCGCAGTGCCAATAATAATTGCGACCTGGACTTCACCATTGACCTGGACTTCAAGGGCCAGCTGTGTGAGCTGTCCTGCTCCACTGACTACTAGATATGCTGAGGCAGCACCTGGCTTCTCCCACAGGCCCGGGGGCCACGACGTTCTTAGGCAATTCTTCTCTTCCCTCCCTCAGAAGGGGTTTTTTTTAGGCCCTGGGCTGGAGGGGCAGGGCACATCGTGACTGTGTTTTTCATAATTTATGCTTTTATATGGTTGTATATATGCCAGTAGATCCTTAACCAGGGGGAAAAAAAGTAAAAATAAAATAACTTAGGTGTTCAGAGGAACTCTGAAGAACGGGAAAAAATTTGTTTATTAGAAAAGAGTACTACATAGTGAAGAAAATGATTTATATCAGCTTTGCTATTTCTGAGAATCAAAATTTTTCTTAACGGCTTAGTCAGCCATCTTTATTTACTAACCTGGTTAACCAGGCTAAGTTAATGGATTTAAATGTAACCAGTACAGCCTCTTGGAATCACCTTTCAACAACCAGAAGATTCCGAAGGAACCTTTTACATCTGTTTCAGCTTTGCTCAGAGTACAGGTGATCATTCCTTTAATGAGTTTTACTCTGAGAAAGAAGCTTATAGTTACAGATATATCTGACATGGCATAGATTTTTCAGGAACGCTTCATGTCAGCAACTCTAAAAGGAAAATTATATATGAAACTGAGGTAATTAACTCCTTTCCTTATGAAAAAGCAGTTTTAGAGAAGGCACAATTTGCAGACACTGCTTCAAATGCTGTTCAGATCACTTAAAATTATACCCACACCCCTTTGTACTCTCCCTTTAAAACAGAGATAATGATGAAAGCTTGCCTCACACAAAGGCAGTGGGACAGTTGACTGAGGTGATGGAACAGTGGGTATGAATGAAAGCACATGCGCGTGCTGAGAGTGAGGGTGACGATAACGATGGGATGAAGTGTCTGTGGTGTCAGTGGTCCCACAACTTCTCAAGGTGACATGAGTGCTGACCTTTTGTAAGAGATACTTTGTAAGAGAATTAGAACCTGGGGGCGCCTGGGTGGTTCCGTCGGTTAAGCGTCCAACATTAGCTTGGGTCATGATCTCACGGTTCATGGGTTCAAGCCCTGCATCGGGCTCTGTGCTGACAGCTCACAGCTCGGAGCCTAGAGGCTCCTTCAGATTCTGTGTCTCCCTCTCTCTCTCTCTGTTCCTCCCCCACTTGCAGTCTGTCTATCTGTCTGTCTCTCTCTCTCTCTCAAAAATAAAGATTAAAAAAAATTTTAATAAAAAAAAAGAATTAGAACCTGACAGTACTTCATCATTAAGAATAACTGATGAGCACTTATCACGGTCTCTGATCTATGTTAATATATTATCTAAAGGACATTAGATTAACTTTTAAGGTAGTTATTTAAGATAGACATACATAAAATTTTGAATGTGTAAAGTGAATATATCAGATAATGCAGATAAACTTATGCAGATAAATGTCTGCCTTTAAATATTCTCCTTAGAATGTAGTTCAAGTATTTTCATGCTGTGTTGCCTTTGTTCAGAACATTTTTGGAATGTCTTTGAATAGCCTGTCAGGAGCCAGGATATTGTATTCAAGGTCTTCAACAGTATCTTGTCTTTTTGCTTCAGGGACAGGTTTCATATTTGAAATACATAAAAGAGCATTCAGAATCAAGTTTGGTGAATAAAAATGTATAAAAAGGTAATAAATACCACAAAGTTAGATGGTGAAAAGGCAAATTGAAGACCAAGTATGAAAACTTGAAAGTTCTCATTTAAGTGTACACACATGCACATATATTTTTCTGCTCCCTGTGATTGCTTCTACATTGTTTAAAAAAAATGAAAAGGGGAAACTCCCTTAAGTCTCATCAGACTCACAGAGGTAACCAAGGCTTTTTATTCTTTCTGTAAAGCAAATGGCTGGTGACCAGTGTCCTCAACACTTCCGGGTAACATCCCGCATCTCAGGTAGACGTGCCCATCCTCATTGTTGTGTTGATTTCCAGATTTGTACATGCCAGTTGTACCTGTTGTAACTATGTAGTAATATTATTTAAACTGTGCAGAAATGAGGGGCACCTGGATGGCCCAGTCGTTGAGCATCCAGCTTCAGCTTAGGTTATGATCTCATGGTTCACGAGTTTGAGCCCCACATCAGGCTCACTGCTGTCGGTGCAAAGCCCATTTTGGATCCTCCATCTCCCTCTCTCTGCCCCTCCCCCACTTGTACTCTCTCAAAAGTAAATAGACATTTTTTAAAAAATTACTCAAAAATGAGTTTGAAGAGAGACAGAATTGTTTCTGTTAATTGAAACAGTATGGCTGACTAGTCAATAAAATCATCGTTGAATTAGGTGTGGAGGAAACAACTGTAAACATAGCGGGATATCATAAAAGTGTGGAGGGATTCTGCACCCCGACTGTTTCAGAAGTTCCTGTGTTTCCTGTGTGCTTTTTAACAAAAACAACTGGGAAAGTACCTACAATGAGTGGTTTTAGTTAGGGCCTATATTCAAAGAAAGGACCTTGGTAACTATATGCATGTTTATGTGTTTTAAATGTTTTAATAATGTAGGTAATTTTTTTTATGATTTCCATCCTCATCTGATTTTTTCAATTAACTAACCACCAGTCCCGATAGAGCTCCTAAGAATTTCTTCTGTATTTGTTTAATAGAGTATTCTTTTCAAACATTTAACCTAAGCAGAACTATTATTTTATATAATAATGAAACACAGTAAGGTGACAACTTTAATGTAATTTATTAGCATCCATTACTTTTTTTAACATCATCTATGTGCCCATTATAGCTGGTCGTGAATGAAAATAATCAGATTTTACTGAGCAAATGTGATTTAAGCTCTGCTTTTGTTTTTCAGCCCAATTAAATCTCTGGTAAATCTTGAGTGTCATTCCCATATTTAAATAAGGAGGTTGTGTTTTTCTTGCGCTTTCTTGAAGGTGTGATCCTTATTTCCCTGGCCCTGTGTGCAGATGCCGTCATTGGAAACGTTCAAGAGAAAGCCATGAAACTGCATAATGCTTCCAATTCAGAAATGGTAAGTGCTCTGGTGCTTTCTCCCCATGACGGACAAACTCGCAAATGGTGATGTGCTTCACTTTGTGAAATAGTTCTGGTACTGAAGACTGGCATGGCATTTTTCAATGGGTTCATGGCTTCTGGCAACGTATTATGATTGAAAAGGGCTTTCCGAACTCTTAAAATTTAAGAATTTTACCCAAGTTGCCTATCCATTTTATGATTTCCTTTGTAATTAAAGCTTCGTTCCAGCCAAAGCTTTAAAAGATTTTTCTTCCACATGGCTATCCACTTGTCCCAATATCATTTATTGAAAGATCCACTTTTCCAGCCTAAGTGCCTTCTTTATCATATCGTATTCTAACAGAGCGGGATTCACAGTTGTATTCTTTTGGATTTATTTCTACACTAAAACCATATGATGACAGCAGCTTCATCGTTTTACCATCTACTGGGACTAGCCAGCAATGTTCCTTCTGTTTTTCAGAATATTACTGCCATAGTTATTCTTGGGTGTTCAGATCCCCAAATAAACTAGAAATCCCATTGCTATTGTGATTGGTATGACATTGAATTATTAATTAAGTTAGGGAGAATGACATCTATGCACTTGATTCTTTCAGTCCAAGAATAAGGTATGACTTTCCTCTTATTCAAGTGTTTTTTTTTTAATGTCCCTTAGATTTTAAGGGTTTTTTTTTTTCATATAAATCCATATTTATTATTGAAGTTATAGTTAGGGGTTTCATCATTTTGCTGTTGTTACTGCAAATATTGCCCTTTGTTTCACTGTATCTTCTACCTGGTTGGCATTTATATATAGGAAAGTTACCGTATGTATTCTTAGTTAATTTTATAACCAACCCCTTGCTAGGCAGAGAGAGCGTACTACATTACGAGTATATAGGAATGGTCTTTCCTGTAACTTTGTCAGCAGAGTGAGCATCTTTAAGAGTCTTTAATCTCGGTCAGAAGTTTTCTTTCTTTTTTTTTTTTTTTTTTTAATGTTTTTATTTTTGAGAGAGAGACAGAGTGCAAACAGGGGAGGGGTAGAGAGAGGGAGACACAGAATCCGAAGCAGGCTCCAGGCTCCAAGCTGTCAGCACAGAGCCCGACACAGGGCTTGAACCCACAAGCTGTGAGATCATGACCTGAGCCGAAGTCAGACACTTAACCGACTGAGCCACCCAGGCGCCCCAGAAGTTTTCTTGATGATCATCACCACTCTTCCTGGGTAAGGTAAAGATCAGAGAATTAGGAAGTGTAAATGGTTAAAAGTACAGTGGTTAAGAGCTTAGGCTCGCCTCAGTTTATATCCCAGCTTCACGAGCTCTCTTATTTGGGGAAAATGACATACTATCTCTGAGTTTTAATTTCCTCATCTGCAGGTTGAGAGGTAATTGGAATTATTCATATAGAGCATCGTTAGCGCAGTGCCTGCCACATCACAGCCCTGTAAATTTGATGACAATGCTGCTGATTGTACTTGTGAGAGTAAAATAAACGAATAGAAAGTTTGGTAGGGAAACTGGGAAACAAAGCAATAGATATGACAGATACTGCTTATTTTCGTTATATTTTAATGTCTTTGCAAATTTAACGTTTGGGTTTTTCATGTTTCATAAGTAGCTTTAAAGTTATTTTGTTTTGTTTTTAGAACCCCACCAATAAAAAGTGGTTTGAATTCAGTAATTAAGCTAGGCAAAGAAATGAGTACTATGTAACCGTATATAGGAAAGGATCTGTACTGCTGTATCACCTTGTATGTAAAATAAGCTGTGAACTTCGAAACAGGATCAATCGTCCTCTCCAGAAAGTTAGGCCATATGGAAACAATGGTGTTTGTTTTTTAGATTTAATTGAATAGATTAATTGAGCCATATATTGAAAATCCTTCATTTTCTGCCTTTGGTTTGATAGCATTTTTTTCCACTATTTTTTTTTATCTACTGTAGGTTTTGTATTCGTATTCCATCGGTTTTGTGTACATTTTATTGGGATTGACATGCACTAGTGGATTAGGCCCTGCAGTAACATTTTGTTCAAAGGTAAACACTAATCACATTTTTAAAAATAAACATCTTCCATTAAATAGTTTCCTCTGTATTTCTTGTTCAAAAAGATTATTTTTTATGTAATTTGATAACTCCTTTAATATAATATATGCAGATCAGAAATTATTTCAGAAATGAAATGATTTATATTTAAATTTATTTTATCCTTGCTCTACCCTATAAGTTAATTTTTAAGCGATGCATAATGTGTAAAAGTTGGGGATTTTTAATTTCATCATTGTTTTTCCATTAAATCAGAACTAAATAAGAATCTTTGCTTGACTGCATTGTTGAATGGCTTATTACTGCTCAGGAGGTTGATTAAAATCTGTAGTTTTATTTCATTTGTAATACCTCAGGGTTTGTTTTGCATTTTCATAACAGGACTTCTTTTATATGTTGCAGAATCCATTTCGGACCTACGGTTATGCTTTCCTTTTTTCCCTCACTGGGTATTTTGGAATCTCCTTTGTTCTGGCTTTGATTAAAATTTTCGGTGCCCTTCTTGCTGTAACAGGTAGGAATGATATACTTGCTTAGATTATAAAATGAGCATTTAAATTTTCTCTGATGTTTGTTTTCAAAAGATATGGGTAGCGTCTACTCTGTGCGTTAAAAAGAAAATTGTCGTATTTCATCAATTAATTTTTTGGCTTCTGGCATTTCTTTAAAATTCTAAAGAAAATGATGTTTCCTCATAATTTTTTATTTGTAGGTTTAATTTGAAAATCAAATATATACATTTATCTAAATAGTAACTTTTAAATGCATTAAAAGAATTTTTTATTAAAAAGTGTGACGGGCTGTGGGGCGCCTGGGTGGCTCAGTCAGTTGGGCATCTGACTTTGGCTCAGGTCATGATCTCGCAGTTCATAAGTTCAAGTCCTGCGTTGGGTTCTGTGCTGACAGCTCAGAGCCTGGAGCCTGCTTCAGATTCTTTGTCTCCCTCTCTCTCTGCCCCTCCCCTGCTCACACTTTTTCTCTCTCTCTCTCTCTCTCAAAAATAAAATAAACATTAAAAAAAATTTTTTAAGTATGATGGGCTGAATACCTTCAGAGAAAAATCTGGCTTTTACATGCACTTCTAACTTATAACCAAAAATTCTAGTTTTGATGCACTGAAAATATGACAGCTGTGTTTTAAACAAAACTTTTTGGACCTTCATTCATACCCTTTCTAGGGCATTAGCCAGATTAGCCTCTCTTGTCACTGAATTATTATGCACCTGTTCTGTGCAGGAACTTTGCTTGGTACTTTAGAGGAATGGAAGTTCTATTTTTTTTGCTTTGGAGGAGTCAGGAGAACAGATGAGAGGCTACAGATGAGGCCCAGTGAGAAAGATAGATGACTCCATGTGCTAACCTTGTGCCATTTGCCAAGTGAATGGTCCAGATGACAGTGCACTCAGCATCTCCCATATGGAGAGAGCGCTGAAAGGAGCCCAGGATTGGAAGCAGTGTGGCTGGTTTGGGATGTCAGAGAAAGTAGAACAGAGTCCCAGCTCTGATGCTTAATGGCATGTGGGTTGAGTGTAGCTCTTTCCTCTTCTCTGGGCTTCAGTTCTCTCTTGTGAAGAGACTGCGTTGGACTTGACCATTTCTATCAGAGATATGTACAGTTTACATCATAATGCATACATACATTAGCCATTTACCTGATTTTAACATTTCATAGTTTTAGGGGAATACTTATTTTAATACTGCAGAATAAATTAAGCAAATAAATAAATAACACTCTCTTCGTAAAAGTATAGTTGCTTCCTAAGGTTTCTCTTTATTTGTCCACATAGGACTCCCCTTTCTGAAGTTTGTATTGCTAATGGTACACAGAGGGCATTTAATTGTAGATGAGGCCATATCCATAATCTGTTGGGTCATCCCTACTACCAGGAAAGAGTGCAGATTCATATACGTAGCTCGGGTTCCAGTTTCGCTTGTAAGATAATAACTGTCCAGAAGGGGTTTGATATCAATTGATATGTATTATCTAAACCCTGTGGTTGGTATAAAAAAAATATGAGTTGCAGTTCTTGTCTTAAAGGTGCAGACAGGTTTATTTTCCTCCTGTGTAAAAGAAATTCTATGGCAATAATAATAGCCAGCGTGTGTATAACCTTTATTATATACCAGGAGCCATTTCACATGCATTATTAATTTTGATACCCCAATAATCCTGTAATTAAGTAGGCACTGGTACTGTTCGATTTCACAAAGGGTACACGGGGGCACAGAGAGGTTAAGCGGCTTGCCCAGTGGTCAACCAGCTGGTAAGTTGCAGAATCAGTATTCCCACTGAGGCAGTCTGGCTCCTGACCTGTGCTCTTAACCCATACATGACACTGTCTCCTGAGCTGGTGTGGTGGCCCCGCGCTCATCAGGAAGCCAGGCTCCTTCTGTTTTTTCTGCCGACTTGTCTCCGTCCTCATTCCAGGCAGTGGGATGGAGAGACGTGAAGGACACACCTTTCTCTTCATAGAATCTTCTTAGAAATCGCACTCCTAGAGACAGTACTTCTCACTTTTCACTGGTCAAAACCTAATCGCATGAGCACACCTAACTGTAGGAAAGGCTGGAAGATATGCCCAGGTAAAAATAGAGCAGAAAAAATAGCTCAGAAGGAAAATAAATTCGGGAAATCAGGGTCTGACACATTTCCAAAACTTTTTTTTTTCATTTGGAGTTCATTTATTCATGCATTGGATATTGAGTGCCAGGGACTGGAGTCTAGGGATATTAGGATGAGGAAGACAAGGAACTAAGCAAGACACACAGTCTAGAGAGAGGATACCAAGTGAAAATGCAAAGCGGGGAACAAGGCTACGGAGATATATGCCAAGTCCTACCTCTACATGGCTGGGACAGGGAGGGGGTTAGGCCTTCCAGCAGACTACGTGAAAGACCGGTAAGGTTAAAACAGCCATGTAAAGAGGGTTGTAAAGATTATTCCTGATCTTATCCAGACATGTCCACTATTAAGATATTAGTGTGTGTTTTAGCTTACTACTTTTATTTATTTATTTATTTTTTAATATAATTTATTGTCAAGTTGGCAAACACACAGTGTGTACTGTGTGCTCTTGGTTTGGGAATAGATTCCCGTGGTTCATCGCTTACATACAACACCCAGTGCTCATCCCAACAAGTGCCCTCCTCAATACCCATCACCCGTTTTCCCCTCTCCCCCACCCCTCTACCCAACCTCAGTTTGTTCTGAGTCTCTTATGGTTTGCTTCCCTCCCTCTCTGTTTGTATCTGTTTTTTCCCCTATAGTCTTCTGTTAAGTTTCTCAGGTCCCACATATGAGTGAAAGCAGATAGCACTACTAGGAATTTATCTTACTACTTTTAAAGAATAATGCCTGTTCTACCTAATCATACCTTCCTTGTGAAAGCCTTTCTTTCCTGCCAGACTAAGCATCTCTAAGGGATTGACCTGCCTCCCTAGTGTCGTAACCTTTATCAAGCACTTATTACAGTCGTACTTTTTTAACTATGTGATTTAAGGTCTATACCTGCTACTAGACTGTTAACTCCATAGGAGCCCCAGCAGTGACTTTCTGTCTTTTTTGGTTTCTGTTGTTTTCTTGGCATGTCGTGTAGATCTTGGCACATAGCAGGCTCAGTAAATATTTGTGGAAATGATTTCCAAAATATTACCAAGAGAGTAGGCACATTCTAAACCAACCTTTTTTTCTCCCTACAGTGACAACAGGAAGAAAAGCAATGACTATTGTACTTTCATTTATGTTCTTTTCTAAACCATTCACATTTCAGTAAGTACGTCCTAATTCAACAAGTTTCTCTACTTGTAGACACCTGGTTTCACATTATACATTTCCTTAATTGCTTTATAAAGCATCAGTTTTATCTGGAGCCATCTTTATTCTGGTACTTCAGAAATGTATGTAATTATTTGGAAGAAACCATGTTGTTCACTTAAACTGCCTAACTAGAGTCCCAGTGCAAGTGTGACCCTGTTTCCAGTATAAGTGGATGTGAGTGATGTCTTGAGATAAAAGGATTCTGCCTTGCCCTAGTACAAAAGTATAAATTATATGTATGTAATACATAAATCATATGGTTTAAGTTGTTAAGTTTAGGGGCACCTGGGTGGCTTAATCAGTTAAGCATCCAATTTCAGCTCAGGTCATGATCTTGCGGTTCGTGAGTTCAAGCCCTGCATCGGGCTCTGTGCTGACGGCTCAGAGTCTGGAGCCTGTCTTCAGATTCTATATCTCCCTCTCTCTCTTACCCTCCCCTGCTCACGATGTCTCTCTCTCTCTTAAAAATAAACACTAAAACAAAAATAAATAAATAAATAAATAAATTTGTTAAGTTTATTGTCCCTTTTTCCTGCAAAGGATTTGAGGTAGAAATCTATTCTGTAAGTTTATTTCGTTTATGGCTTCCTGTAAAGCATTTACTGTTTTCTTTACTATCTGGTATGCGCTTAAAATATTTGTCCTTTCAATTAACGATGCTTAGTAATTGAGAAGATTCAAACCTAGAAATTATCAATGTATAAGCTTAAAGATAACCACAGATAAATTTCAGTTGGTGTATTTGTTTTCTATAAATTAGTTTCTCTTTGTGCATGTGCTAATATATAATTCCCCTACTTTCTCAGGATGTGCCCTTTTTTATCTCTTTATGTTCCACCCAACTGGGATAACTGGTTGGACTGCTGAACTGAATTCCCAGGATGGCCACTGGCAGATTTACATATTCAGTGCTTAGACTCTTAAGACTGTTAGTTAGGACATGGGCTTGAATTTGCCATTATCTTCAAAATTCAAATGAACTACATTTAATATTTTGTAATATAACCTCTCTATATACTTAAATAATATGGAATTCCATCTAATCTGATCTAAAAATACTATTTTTTTTATTTTAATGCCATGGTAAGCCTCCAATAGCAAAATTTTATTTTATTGAAGAATTACTGGGAACTCTTCACCAAGTTCTGTGATTAATAATAAATTGTTACCTTGATATCAATATCTTTTTTCCTTCTTTCTTTTCTTAGGTATGTCTGGTCTGGTTTGTTAGTTGTCCTTGGTATATTTCTCAATGTTTACAGCAAAAATATGGATAAAATAAAACTACCAGCACTATATGATATGATAAACAAAATAGTGGAAATGAGAAAGTCAAGGACGTTGGCACAAACCGTATAGAGAGTGATTCATCCTGTTTAAAATAGAATTCTACGGGAGTAATCATCAAATAATTAACTTTTCAAAGGGATTATTATAAAAACCAAAGGATGTGAAAGGCATGCTACCCATTTGTGGATGGGTCTCTATGAAGTCAGCCTTTTCTTCAGGACACTTATTTAACTGTTTGACTGCTGAAGCAATCAAGAGAGCCGCATCTGACACGCCTTAGAATAACACGTCTGTGTGAAGGACTAATTCTTAGCAACCTGTTAAGAATTTCACTGGAAATGGACCATGTTGCAAAACTAATTGGATATCATTATGACAGATCATAGAAATTGATATAATAATATCAATTAATAGATTGTTTTGTCTTCATTCCATTTTGGTGGTGTTATTTAAATGATTCTCTGTTATAAGAGTGAACTGATGATTTAAAGTCTAGAAAGAATAACATCATTATAAATAAAACTTATTCTCTGATTTTTCTTAATAAATGTGTTATTAGAATTTTGTTATGAAGAGGGAAGGGAAGGTTGGAGTAAGGCTTTCCGTAAACCTTAAAACTTTGGCTTTTCTCTGGTAATTTAGGAGTATTCTTCAGAGAAAATACACTTTAAGTTTTCTGTGGAATATAGACAACAAAATAAAAGGACTCCTCCTGCATCCTGTAAGTATGTGGCACAGAAAAACTCGGTACTGTTCATCAAAGAAGTGCTAAAAGATTTAATGATTTGAATTTTTATTGAAGGGAAAATGATGCATGTCTTAAATTATAATATAATAATAAAATTATCCTGGTTTTTCTCATAAAAGTGAAATTTAATTTGGCAGCTTAAAGAATAAATGGGATAAACATAAGAAACACAAGTACATTTTACCAAATTTGTACAATATCTTGTTTGCACAGTTTTGAGTGTAAACGCAAAGATTTTGGCTCTTGTAGCAGTTGAGTTTTGGAATTGCTTCCACTGTATTAAAAACATCGAATTAATCTTCATTTTCAGTATAAGTAATGCTAGTTAAAACAGCTTAGTTTCTGTGTTATTGGTGATATCACTTATATTTTGTGAGTATAATATACTTGGAATATTTCATCTTGTTCTTAAAATTCCATTGTATTCTGATGGTAATTTTAACCTGTTATGTTTATATGTGGATACAACAGAGCCCATGATAATTTAAGGATCCAGCCATAAGGAATTCTAACTGAAAATCAGTCATATTTTAAAATACTGTGGGGATATTTTTCCCCAAATGGTAATCATTGTTTAAGTTTTCATATTTTAAAATGAAAAGAATCTTAATTTGTATTTCATTATGCCTTCTTAAACTCCTAAGATAGTAAGGATTTGTGCTGTAAAAAAAAAATCAGTTTTTCCAAGTTCTTGATAAAAGATTATAATTTTAACTTTTCAAGGCATCCTTTTATGTATACACTTTACTAATTTTTTTACCTTTTGCCTATTAAGAATTCCTCACTCCACACCCGCAATTTTAAACAGTTTAACACTGTTTAAAAATTGGCTTGCCAGCCTAACCCTTTCACTCCCATTTCCTTTTTTTTTTTTTTTTTACCTGCTATCCGATGAAGGCAAAGTTAATCTCACTTATTTGTGTCCAGAGTACTCAATGAATAGTGTGAAATACAGAATACTCTCTATAGTAAAGGAAATCAACATTTGAATGTATACTTTGTGTCAGGTTTTATAATAGCATTCATAAATATTATGTGATCCCAACAACCCACATATAAGTAATATAATTAATAAAGGAATTAATAATTACTAAGGTCACTAAAATTGAAGTGCTTATTAGGTGCCAGCCACTATTTTAAGTGAAATAGTCAACCATTTATTTAATCCTCACAACAGCTCTATGAGGGCAAGTATTATCATCGTTTTACGGATGAGGAAGCTGTGGCCAGAAAGATCAGGTGACATTCCTGACCTTTCGTAGCTGGAAAGAACCAGAGCTGTCTGTCAAGCAGCCTAGTC
Organism: Cryptoprocta ferox; assembly: GCA_028646485.1. Classification (NCBI taxonomy): domain Eukaryota; kingdom Metazoa; phylum Chordata; class Mammalia; order Carnivora; family Eupleridae; genus Cryptoprocta; species Cryptoprocta ferox. The sequence goes on along the minus strand of CM053577.1, from coordinate 123,569,074 downwards.
CCAGAGTCAGGCTCTTAACCATGTTGCCTCTCTAAGTAGATGTGATTGTTTATGTTCATGTTTTGCAAATACAGGTAAGTACTCACTAACTCACAGTTAATTGGATTTCAAGCCCCATTCTGTCATGCCCCAAAGCATATTTCCTGCACCCCACTATGAGCATTTAGGTAACATGTAACATAATGATGAAATATTTTTTTTATTTATTTTTGAAGGAGAGAGAGCATGATGAGCACGAGCTGGGGAGGGGCAGAGAGAGAGGGAGAGAGAAAGAATCCCAAGCAAGCTCAGCACGGGCCTGATGCGGGGCTTGAACTCACAAGCCGTGAGATCATGACCTGAGCTGAAACCAAGAGTCTGATGCTTAACCAACTGAGCCGACCAGGCACCCTAATGATAAAATATTTTTTAGTGAAGAATTTGTGAGACATACTTTAATGAATAGGCAAGGATGATTTGATTGGAACATTGGCTCAGTGCAGATAGATGTATTTGTTTTAAGCAGTATGTAAATATAAATTGTTTCTTCAACTGTATTCACATTAGGTGCCTATCACATAGTAGGCACTCGGTAAATATCTCTGTCATCCAAGACTAGTCTTCAAAGAATACCATGAGGCCAAAAAATATATTGGATAATATAAATTCTGAATTCTTCCAGCGGATGTCCCCTTTTTTAGCATAATATTCAGTGCCACAACAAAATAACAGCAGAAGAATCTGGCCAACTCATGTGGATCACTGTATTAGATTTGACATACAGGTAAGCCAGCCTAGCCAGAATCCTTAGTAAGGCCAACTTATACAATAAATAATTTGGCTGGCCTTTTCCTTGGTTCCTGGGAGGGAGCTTCTAATCTTTGGGATTTCCCAAGTGATGGGCGTGTCTTTGATTTCGTAGTAGGTCCCTAGATAGTTCCAAGATAGGGGCTGGCCATGCTGGAATTACTAACCATGTAACTGCCTATGGAGTTGGGGTTTTGAGCCACATCATATCAGCCCAACCTTTTGTTTTTTTCCATTGTGTGTTTGAAGAAAAAAAAAATTCCTGTTTTTACTTACTCTGCTTTCCATGAGACCCTATTGAATGTCCTCGTTCTTGCCCATGGGGCCAACCATCTTAACCTTTTTAACAAATTGTGTAGAGTCACTGACTTGACTACTCTATTTTTACTTTATCATAATTTCATCATCCATTCTCACTGGCCACATATGAGCCAGGCATTATACTAGATGCTGAGGATGAGAAAAAGAAATAAACCCTAACTTTTAAGGAGCACCTACTCGAGAGAAGATTTGCTATGATCGCTATATAAAAATACATGAACTTCCAGTCATGAAGTAGCTTAGCCTTAAGTTTTCAAAACAACTCCCCACGGTGGTGGTGGTTCTAAAAATTAAATGTGCATATGAATCACCGGAGTATCTTCCTTTAAAAGATTTTAATTTAATAGGGTTGTCTTGGGGCTGAGACTTCGCTCTAACAAGATGCTGGTGCTGCTGGTCTTTGGACCACATGCGCGTATCAAAGTCTTAGAATATCAGATCTGTGTCCTGTTCTCGGGGTCCAGACATCTTAAACTATTTGAATAACTTCCTTGAATAACCTCATTCCCTTCAATTTGCTTTTCAAACTTCCCATTCTGTGGGACCTGACACTATTTAACATCTCTAAGTCTCTTTGTTCAATCTGAACAAAAATCTTACCATGTTGCAGAGTTGCTAGCATAAGTGAAATGAGTTCTTTAATCATTGTAGGTGTATGAAAGGTTTAATATTCATTACTTTCTCCATAAATGTTACTTTTTTTTAAATCTTCACGAAACTAAGATAAACCCGTAATTTCCTACCAGTCATGGTCTGTTGTTTTAATTTCATGGCATGTAGTTAGAATACTTTTTATGCTATTTTGTAGTGACATTATGAAGAAAATGTTCACTTCAGTGATTTACTCAGGCTTCAGAATGAACTGTGTATTATAAGGGATTTAGGAAGTAGACTTAACACTTAAGGGATTCTTCTGAGACTTTAATCACAAAAATGTGTTTTATTAAATATCTTATTCCTATGATAACCCCCAAATTTCTAAAACATTATTAGTCTGTTTTAATCAGCTTAACACAATTGATAAGATTTAAATAGATGAAATAAGTAAAATGTGGATAATTACAATAGCTAATGATAGAAAAGAGACCTTGGAATCTGATTATTAGAAATTTCCTTAATACTCACCTCCCATTTTTTTCTCCTAATGCCAGTCACAATGAAAGGACTAAAAAGCATATTTCTGACTCAACAGAAAATGAACATTTGGAAAATTTTTTATATGTTCTGAAAATTTGCCCATTCATATATATCATATTTTTAATTGTGTAGGACTTGTGAGTGTGTATATACCCAGAGATGACTCATAAGGGCAGGTAATCATCTTTTCTCTAGTTTCTAACTACATATTAATTGACATAATGTTAATCTGCGATATATGTGCTAATCTCAGGACTGTTTGGTATTTGGTAACTCTCATGAAATCAAAGAAGTTGACTGATATGTCTGCCCTTCAGTAGGTTTGATCTAATAGGGTGGGGTGGGGCTGGGGGTGATTTCCTGTGAAATGCCTACAAACATATCCACAGTCAGTTCAAACCTACCTTTAAACCACTAGGAATTGTTCCAGGATTGCGGAGAGGCTCACAGGAGAGGAGTGCTCATGGAGCCAGTGCACAGTTACGGGACTAGTTCAAATGTACCTACGCTAGCTGACAGTCATACACCGAATAAAGAAGCTCCTTCTTTTTATTGTATTTATTTTTGGGAGAGAGCGCACGCAAGTAAGGGAAGGACAAACAGAGGGAGACAGAAGATCTGAAGCAGGTTCTGCACAGACAGCAGAGACCTCAATGCGGGGCTTGAACTCACGAACTGTGAGATCAGGACCTAAGCCGAAGTCAGATGCTTAACCAATTGAGCCAGCCAGGCGCCTAGAAGAACTCATTCTTTAAGGTCCCAGCTAGCTCAAATTCTCAAACTTAATCTTACTAAGCATATATTTAATTATTCACTCAATTCTTAGAAGTTGGCCATTCTCATAAAACTGAGCCATGGGTAGTTTATTTTTACCCCCTTAATTTTCAGGGCTTATCTATGTACAAAGTTTCTAAGAAGGTCTGATTTTTTTTTTTTTCTCCTTCCCTCCAGGACTCCTAAGAGATGTCAGTTCTACTTTTGCCTCACATATCCCTGAGCTGTTCTTTCATGGCTTCCAACTCTTTACTGTGTTCTTTCTTGCTGCTTCTAGGAGTTTCTCATTCTGATTTTTCCACTTGTTCTTCATCTATTCAACCTATTTATCCCATTCAGTGTGTCATTTTTGTATATTCCAGTTATTACATATTCATACCTAATATTTCCACTTGGATTCTTCTAATGATTTCTTGGTTCTGCTTTATGTTAACAATATTTTCCCTTATTATAGTTATCATGGTTATTTTAAGTTCCTGAATTCTCTATCCTAATCATTCTGTTTCTGATGATAGATGTTTTTTAAGTTGGCTGTCTTTTATGTAATTATACACCTTTGTATGGGCATTAGCAGCTCCCCCCAGGCTTCTCACTGCCTGCTACAACACACTCCCCACATACCTCGCTCTCACACACACCATGTCCCTCCCACATTGTGCCTCTCTGACATCATGTTCCTCACACACTGTCCCCTCCACACATTGTACTTTCTTCAACATGTTTCAAGGCTTAAGACTGCAAGGCTTAAGACTGTTTTGCTCTACCCAGTACATCTCACTTTTCTGTTTTTCTAGAATCCATATGTCTGTCTGCCTATTTCCCTTTCTCTCTCTTCAGTAATTTCTCTGGGATTGTTTTACAAGAAGCCAGCAGCCTATGCTAGTTCACTATCTTGATAGGAACTGAAATTAATTAAAAAGGAAGCTCTCTCAATTCTTTCTCTTAGTGATTCATACTAATGATTTTCTGATTTCCCATTCCAACTCATATAAATAATAGTTTGCTGGACGCTATTTTTATTCAATTTATTTTACAAATATTGGTTCATTTAAATTGGTAAAAATTCAAATTTAAGCAGTAAGATTTATAATATTCAACTATTTGAGGGATTTCAAATCTTTTGAAAAGAAAATTAATGGAAATATAAAATAGAATTCAGTCATTACAATAAATTTAAATTTTATATTATGGTTAATTAGATAAGATTTTTAAAATTTATTTATTTTGAGAGGTGGGGAGAGGGAGAGAGAGAATCCCAAGCAGGCTCTGCACTGTCAGTGCAGAGCCCAACACGGGGCTCAAACTCACCAACTGCAAGATCATGACGTGAGCCAAAATCAAGAGTCGAAAGCTTAGCCGACTGAGCCACCTACATGCCCAAAGACTGTTTTCATACATCTGCATAATTATTTGAGATTGGAAAACTTTACTACACTTAAAGCTTTAATTTTTTGAGGTGATACTGATTCATATGCCTTATAATATTCTCTAATTGTGCTGTTGTCTAACGCACAATGAAGTAATCATTTGTACAAAATTCTGGGACACAGGAAAGGCAAAAATGATTTCTGTCATGCAGACATGGAAACAGTCCTCAGCAAGACAATGTGCCTAAAGTTCGCATGTAGTAAAGAGGCAGAATGGACCCAGATCCAGTGTCTTTCACTCTGCTCCTAATACCTGTCTGATAAGCCACCTATCCTAAACCTCCACTCTTTCTAGCCACCACAACACCAGATTCAGATTGACATCCTCTCCATTGTTTCTATGTTCTCTCAAAGGACTTAATGCTGCCTTCTTTATCTGTCCCACTTACACGAGCAAGACTTTTTCCAAGGAAGGGATATTATGGACAATTCTGCTGGTATATTGCCTATTAACAGATCTCTGGAGACTGGCCACTTCAGCCAGGTTTTAGGAGAGATGCTCAGACAGTGGTGAAAGAAAGAATTTTCTGCCTTGTGTCCCTGAGCAGGTAAATCCACCTATGCATCAGTGAGATGGCTCATTTTACAGGTAGGCACTTAGAATAGGCTACCAGTAGGTAATGGAACCCAACCAGAGGAGAAGTTTTAGGGATAAGTGGAGGTGGGGATAGAATTAAAGGACTAGTCAAGGAGCGCCTGGGTGGCTCCGTCAGTTGAGCTTCTGGCTCTTAATTTCAGCTCAGGTCATGATCTTGCAGTCATGAGATTATCTCTCTTTTCCCCACCCCCTTGGAAGGAAGGAAGGGAGGGAGGGAGGGAGGGAGGGAAGGACTAGTCAGAATGAGTTTCAGCAGAAATGCTGAGCACAGAGCTCAAGTGTGGTCAAGGTTGAGAAGATGTCACTGAAACAGAACACATGGCAAAAGCTTAATCACAAGGGGAGAATGGAGAGTGTAGGTGCCAGGGTCAAAGGAAAATGAAATGGAATCTGGCTTGCTAAGCTGTGAACTCCAAGGTCTATTTGTCTCCCCCAGCAAGAGATCCAGAAGGGACTAAACCTAAAGATTAAAGGTCATCCACAATGGGGATTTCAAAAATATGGGCTGTAAGACCCAGATCAGAAGTTATGCTTACTGATTTTATGTGACTCTTCTAGGTTAGGTTAAGACAATGTTACCAGCATAAGAAAGGGGGGGAATCTAGAATTAGCAATCAATACTCCTGAATTACTGTCAGTAATGCGATGAGACTTAACATAAATTGCTTGATTTTACTGTATTTTATCTGCTACTTTGAAAAAGGGATAATTAAAAACATGTTCACCACAGAAGTGATTTTTCTTTCTTATAGTTTTGTTAATAAGTGGTATATAATTTGAAATTATAATATTCAAAATTCAAATTACATGATCTAAGCTTTTCTAAGCATACTTCAATAGTATTATGATTTGACTATTATCTTCCAAATGGATATGAATATTCAAATGAGGTGGCTATATAATGTCAGAAGGCTTCATTACAACTGCCTGAACACAGACTTTTCCTGGAGAGCAGAGACGGTCACAAATGGTTCATGTTCTATTTTAAAATGACATTGACTCAAATTAATAGTGCCGTCTGTCTTGAATACTGAAAACAAACTGAGAGGGGAAGGGGAAGGGGGAAAGGTAATGGGGGGTGATGGTCTTGGTGGAGGTCACTTGTAGGGAAGAGCACTGGGTGTTATATGGAAACCAACCTGACAATAAACTATAAAGTTTAAATTAAAAAAATATATTAAAAAAAAAGAATTTAGGCATCATTACAGTGATATTCATTCCATATTTAATAGAGATGCTGAATAGTAAAAGATACATTTTGACATGTCAAAATGTGCATTTCAAAGGCATATATGCAAATATTTTAGTTTCCTTTATAAAAGAAATATAACTATTGATGTTATGTTTTTGAATATGAATAATATGTATCTTATCTTAAAAAAAAAATAGTGCCGTCTGAACTAACTGACTTTTCAGAAAGGTTAATAAATAACAATCCATAGACCCACATGGTCCCTCCACTGAGAAGTATGAATTATCAGCTATTGTAATAAGCAATGAGAAAATAGTAAACTTTCTCTTTTTTTGATGAGATCCATTGACCCAACTGTCACATTGCTTCATCTATTCAACAAATGTATATTGAGCAATTTGAAAGATTCTCAGAAAATGTAGTAGGATATATATAAATGCCATAGCTCCTTCACTCAATTATCCCACAGGAGAGAGGCAGGCATAGAGTTATGGTACAATAATTTCTATGATGTGAATACATATAAATGTTCAGAAAGACTTTCTAAGAGGAAGTATTTAAGCAAGGCCAAGTAAGAAATTATGAGGACATGAGTACTTGGAAATTGGTGCTGGAGAGAATGGAACCAATATCAGAGATATTTAGGAGGTGATTAATATGGGGGTAGAAGGAATAGAAGAATTTCAGGATGACTTTTGAGATCCCCTCTACAAAATAAATGACCAGTCAGTACAAAGGTCATGAGGAACAATGAAAGACTGAGAAATTACCAGAGGCTGGGGGAAACAGGAGACAGGACGTACATCATGGTATCCTGGATTGGATGGCTAAACAGAAAAAATACAACAGTGAACAAACTGATGAAATCTGAATAAACTCTAGTTTAGTCAATGTATCATACCAGTGTTAATTTCTGAGTTTGATAAGTGTTTTCTTTGATAAATATGTTAATACTAGAAGAAGCTGGATAAAGTGCATATGAGAGCTCTCTATACTCTAATTCTTCATTAAATCTGAAATTAATTCAAAACAAAACTTTAAAAATAGAAAGTTCTTATTCATCAAAAGATACCACTAAGAAAATAAAAATACAAGCCATGGAGTGAGACAGTGAATGGACCATGCACATAACCAAAAAACAAACAAACAAACAAAAAAAAACTTGTACCTAGGATATGAATAGAGGTCCCATAATGAACAAGAAAATGGATAAGCCAACACAAAAACTGGAAAGAGACTTAAGGCATTTTACAAAAGAGGAGAGCCAAAGGGCCATCAACATATGAAAAGGTGCTCAACCTCAGTAGTCACCAGGGAAATATAAATTTAACCACAATTGGAAATCTATAAATTTAACCACAATTGGAAATCTACAAATTTACCAGGAAGGCTAAAATTAAGGAAATCACAACTGCTGCATATGGACAACCATGTGGAAAAAGAGGAATTCTCATGCACTGCTAGTAGAAATGAAAATTGGTGCAGCCACTTCAGAAAGCAACTTGGCATTATCTACCAAATTTGAAGGTATGCCTCCCCAGTGACCCAGAAATTCCACTCCAATGTACATACAACAGAAATGTAAGCACATGTATATCCAAAGACATAAGAATATTCTGAGCAAAATCATTTGCAAAAGCAGAAACCGAAAGCCACCCAGATACAGCAGCCACCTACGGTAGAATGGGAAAAACAAAAACAAAAACAAAATGTGGTATAGACATATAAATAGAATGAAAATGGAGGATAAGAATAAAGTTCATATTAATGATGTTGGATGAAAAAACGTAGTACAAAAGAATAGAAACTGACTCCATTTATACCAAGTTCCAAAAAAAAAAGACAAAGCAAAACTGAAATGTTTAAGGAAGCATGTATTCGTGGTAAAATTATCTAGGAAAGCAAAGAAGTGATACCGACTTTGTGGGGCACCTGGGTGGCTCAGTTGATTGAGTGTCTGACTCCACTCTTGATTTTGGCTCAGCCTGTTTGAGATTCTCTCTCTCTTTCTGCCCCTCTCTCCCATCTCATACGCTCTCTCATAATAAATAAAATAATAAAAATAAAATAAAATAAAATAAAATACAACTGCATTTAGGGGGTAAAGAAGGGAGGAGGAATGGCAGGAGGGGGTCCATAAGGTGCTTGGCAATTTTCTATTGTCCTGTGTGGTAATTTCACTGTTGTGCCATTTCAGATAAAGCATTGAGCTTTATATATTTTGGTATAATTTTCTGTATGAGTGTTACATTGCACAATTAAATAGTTCTCTAAAAGAGGAAATGGGGGAGAAACAAAATATATTCTTTAGAATACAGGATGACTCAACAGCTCTCTAAAAATGGGGAATCTTAGACCAACCCAAGCTTATTTCCATGTCTTGTTTTCCTCTTTCACTGAAAAGATCTATTCCTTCATTTTGGACTGAATCAGACATTTTTAATAAAACATAAGATTTTCTTTTAACAGTGCCTTCTCCTTATCAGAGTATCTTTAGCAAGCTAAAGGTGCGCCCAGAAAGAGTTGTTCCTTGCTTAATGACAGCAGCTGATTAAATGGATGTAACTTATACACACATGCCTACCTTTAAATATGTGTTTATTTTTTAACCCCCCCCCCTTCAAAGACAGTATATTTGACTTGAAGGGATATATTCAGTCATTAAGATACTTTTTCATCACATACTGCATTAAGTGTTTTCCATTTAGAAGACAGATCTAAAACACCAGTCTTATCATTCTTCTGTTTGCAATTTAAGTATAAAATCCTGCCAGCATCACATTCATTAGAATAAAACAGTCTTGGAAATTAAGCACTAATTTCCCCCTCAAATGGCCATTTCTGGGTTTTTTTCTTTCTAATTACCACTGTAATGAAGTGGCCAGTATTGTGGTAGGAAGTGATTTCAAAGGCAGCAATTTCTTATTATGAATCATATACTTTATTTCTTCCCTAATGTGAGTCAGCCCCAGTTATAGAAAATGCACATGCAAACTCCCATCTCTGCTGAGACTAAAATCGTTTTGGAATAGCAAATCATACTTTCAGCTCAGAGAGTTAGGCTTTCAAGCATTCCACTAAAGCAAAGAGGAAGAAGAAAGCCATTATATTTTCACTATGGGATCATTTCTGATCACTCCAATCTATTGCTCTCAGAAGCAGATTTTCAATATCTTAAAACACTGCTATGCTAATAACACATCTGGTAAGGCCAACTTGTATCAAAATAGATAATGAGAAAAGGCACTTAGAGAACTATAAAGCACTATAAAAGTATTAATTTCTGTTAAGCTATTAGTCTGAGCACGTTCTTCTCTACCATTGGTCCTGCCATTCACTCTGCTTCTAATATAGGTTCCCCTTTTTGCTTTCCTAAAGTGAGGCTTCCCCAAAGTATCTTGCCTTCACAGTTAAAAAAGAATTTCTGTTTTAACTTTGATCATATCCCATGCGGACTTCTGATAATTCTATGTATATCCCCTTAAAGTTATTTTCCATCAAATGATTAAAATGTGGCCAAGCAAAGGTCAGAGCTTCTAGCCTGTGAACTGCATGCAGTAATACTCATATTCATGCACTCATATTCATGAGCTTTTAGCTGACCTATTAAATTGGTGTTGTGATCATTTCCTCCAAAACAAAGAGTGTTAAGTATGTGCTCCATTCTTTGATATCAGCACTATCAAATTTCAATGGGAGTGTCATCTAGAAATAGTTTAAGTGTGTCTATTTGAAAATAAGCAATGCTGAGCTTTGAACTTTGACCATTGGGATTTTTCTGATGGAAAAACATAGAAAACAATAATAATGACCATGGCTGGGCACCTGGGTGGCCCAGTGGGTTAAACATCCAACTCTTCGCGTTCCGAGGACCACCCTTAGGGCTAACTTGCAATGGAGCTGCCTGTGCCGAGCTGGGGTTTGGGAAAGAGTGCTCGCCTGGGTTATGCTGAGTAAGCCACCTTGTCTACATTTCCAGTGCAAAGTGGCCACAGATGTCTTCAATTCCAAAAACCTGGCCATGCAGGCACAAAAGAAGATCTTGGGGAAAATGGTGTCCAAATCCATCACCACCACCCTCATCGACAACACGAGCAGTGAGGTCCTGGATGAGCTGTACTGAGTGACCAAGGAGTACACCCAGAACAAGAAAGAGGCAGAGAAAATCATCAAGAACGTCATCAAAACAGTCATCAAGTTGGCCATTCTCTACAGGAACAACCAGTTTAACCAAGATGAGCTGATGCTGATGGAGACGTTTAAAAAGAAGGTGCACCAGCTTGACCGTGGTCAGCTTCAATCAGGTGGAATACACCTTTGACTGGAACGTGTTGTCCTGGCTGCTGAATGAATGCAGAGAGATGCTTCACCAGATCATCCAGTGTCACCTCACTGCCAAGTCACATGGACGAGTTAATAACATCTTCGACCATTTCTCAAATTGTGATTTTTTAGCTGCCTTATATAACCCCTTTGGAAATTTTAAGCCCCCCTTACAAAAACCCTGTGATGGCGTCAACAAAATGCTGGATGAGGAGAACATTTGAGCATATGAATGAAGACTGACTGCTCATGATTTATTTGAAAACAGAGCACTGCTGATGTATGAAGGAAAAAAAAATTTTTTTAAAGATTACACTTGGTTCAGAAAGACATTGGCCAATTAGGTTGTTAGACATTAATCGTAATGTCTTACATGGCTTGTTTTATTGGAAGAAAAGCATAGTGCCAAAAATTCTGATGAACAGCTCCCTACTGGTTAACAAATCATAGGAAAAGTGTATGTTTGTATGATGCAAATATAGTTATACAAAGAAAAAATATGTATGGCTCTGAACCTCAAGACATCTATTTAGGGAAGTTGATAGTACATTGGATATTTCTAACGTGTAGAGAGTTATGTATTTTGATTCACTATTATTCCTTACTTTGTGTATGTACCTCTGTTAAAAAGCTGAGGTCTTTCTCTGTCATTGCTCCTTTTGACTCAAGTTCATTTTCAAGTTTACTTTTGTTAAATATTCTTGCGTTAAATGTTGTGTCGCTGACATTCAAGAATTAAATTTTCATTGAGAATTAAGACATTCAGGGATTAAGGCAGTCAAATGGGACCCTCAGAAAAACTGAAAAACTGCTTCTCTGAAATCAATAGTGTAGGAACAACTGTATGCGACATCATGAATAGTTTCTACTATACGAATACGCTTCTGGAGTCAAGTCCTATTTTTTAGTACCAACAGTGCTTCTTCCAAAATGTGGTAATCCTTAAAGATGTGCTGGTAGCATCTCTATTTTTAGTATCCATTTCAGATGTAAGAGACACAGAGGAAGATCTAGGTGGTTCTTGTAAAAGTAAGTGGTATTAAGACAGTTACAACGATCTTTATTTTAGAGAGGAGCCCGTCAAAATAATGTAGGGACATAGGAGCCAAAAAGGAAGAAACCCTATTGCTGTTGAACATGAGAATGAAAATATATGCATTTCAATGTTTAATAAGGTTTGATAGGTAAATAAAGAATGTCACTTTTTTATTTAACTGTAAGGTTTTTGCTATTTTGTTATTTGCTATTTCGATGAGTAAACCAAAGAATATGTGCATTCTAAAAAAAAATCCA